>JAEUWN010000371.1:0-85826 GCA_018524465.1 Podaxis pistillaris | reverse complement strand
ACCCCAGATTAAGCTCCTTTACCAAGGGAGCACCACCACCTTCAGCCAGTATATCAAACTACATTTCCTTAAATATTCTAGAAAGAAACATGAACAGAGTCCTAGAGTCTCTAGATTATCAACACCTGCCTCTGAGCAAGTGTTATATCCTAGATTAGTAGATGACAGAGGTCACATACCTCCTAGACTAAGGGGTCCAAGCCCTGCATCATCTCTGGCTTCATCATGATCATCATTACATGATCCAAGACATTGGAATAAGTCTGAGTCTCCTAATTTGCCAGATCAGCAAGATTCACCCAAAAAGGAAGAATCTGATAACACACTATCATATGCTGATGCTCTTAATCTAGAAAGTCAAGTACATTTGCCTACACATAGTGTTGATCTGAATGATAATCAAGATTCTCTATATCTAGATAATTATGATGAATGAGGAGATGACACTCCATATATCAGAAGTCCACCTGTTTCTCAATTATCTCACCTAGAAGACCATGAAAATAGAGGTGATGATCCTCCAAGTTTGGAAGATCACATACCAGTCCAAGTCATTCCTAAAACACCCCCTCAGAGACCTTCTAAATGACAAGCAACTTCACCTCCATGACTGCAACAGCATCAAATACTGAAACAACCATGTCCTCAATGGTCAAGACACATACCAATTAGGCCTGGTAATGCTTATGGAGAAGATACACATCCTATGAGGATTCTCCACAATTTATGCCAGATTTAAATGGATACCACTTACAGCCACTAAGATATGATAAAGATTGTCACCTTGATTCACCAATCCTCTAACAGATGTGCAAAACAAGATGCCTCCATCTGATCCTCTATCAGAACCTTCACACACAACCTCTTCAGTTGAACTCACATAGATACATCATGTAAACAAATTGTGTAAAGAAGGAGGAGTAGAATTCATTGATTTTCTTTGCACTAATAAGGTTGATGTGTCATATACTCCAAAAACCTTCAAAGACCTCACTAAACTCCCAAAAGATATTTAGGATAAATGGTATAAAGCATGGCTTGAAGAGTTAGATGCTCTCTAAAAGTGACAAGTCTATGAACTTGCTGATATTCCTAAAGGATGCAAAGCAATAGGAAATCAATGGGTCTTTAACATCAAATCAGATGGTAAACTCAGATCTTGATTAGTTGCACAAGGGTTCTCCCAAATCAAAGGTATTGACTTTAATGAACTCTTCTCCCCTGTTGTCTGGTATGAAACAGCCCATCTCATTTTTGCTATTGCAGCTTTAGAAGACTGGGATATGTTCAGACCTGATGTCAAGACCACATACCTCTATAGACATCTAAAAGAAGAGATATACATGCAACAACTAGAAGGTTTTGTCCAAAAAGGACATGAAACCAAAGTATGGCATTTGACACATGCCTTATAGTCTGAAATATGCTGGTCACCAATAGTGGCTAGAAGTTTCTAAATCAATGAAGAAACTCAGCTTTAAATAAGCTACACTCAATACCAGAGTTTATTATTACTTTGACCCTAAAGAGAAGTCTCTGATCATCACACTACTTTATGTGGACAATATGGCCTTTTTAGGCTCTAAGGGATCAAAAGTCCTTCATATGAAAATGAGGGTGTTCATGCAATATTGGAAATGCCAGTTCTTAGGTGAACTAACAGAATTCCTAGGCATACACATTACATACAACCCTTCTAATTGTGTCATAATGACAGATCAGCAACCTTATCTTGACAAGGTTCTTGAATGCTTTGAAATAGCTGATAAGTCCAAGAATACTCCATTGCCAAGTAATTTCTCCTTTACAGCAGCTAAAGAACCTGCAAGTGCTAATTTTAAAACTCACTACCAACAACTAGTTGGATCTTTAATGTACCTTATGATTGGTACAAGACCCAACATTGCTTTTGCAACTGTTAAACTATCCCAACAGATGGCAAACCCATCATGGGAACATTATAAAGCAGGGTTACATACCTTCTGCTATCTTTGAGGCACATCTAAATATGCTATTGTCTATGATAGACAAACTAATGAAGGCATTAATGTGTTCTCAGATTCTGATTGGGCTCAAGATCCTGAAACTAGAAAATCAGTTACTGGATTCTTTGTTAGAATTGGAGGCACTTCCATCACCTGGCATTCAAGAAGACAAAAAACTATAGCACTCTCATCAACAGAAGCTGAATACATGGCACTGTCTGATGCATCATGTCAAATAGAGTGGACAGTTAATTTATTAACCAAGATTGGTATTGATCAAGAAAGGTTAAAGATGCCACATTTATTTGGTGATAACCATGGTTCTATTTTTTGGGCCAAAAATCCAGTTACCAAAAAATGACCTAAACATGTAGACATTAAATTCCATTACATTCACAATCTTTTAGAAGATGAAAAGATTGCATTATACAATGTAAAAGGAACCAAGAATCCTGCTGATCTCTTGACAAAGAATCTCAACAAAACAAAGTTTCATTACTTCTTACCAACACTTGGTGTTGAATTCTTTTAGTACTCAATGCTCTGCATTTTGAGTGAGGAGTGTTGAAGAAAACCCAGTGTCCTAATACTTCTACTAAATAGCATGTTATCCTCATGTATCCACTCTGCTATGCATGAGCAATATAATTTTTGGATACCCCTATACCTTTGTGGTATATTCACTAGAATCATTTCACCCATGACTTGTAGTTAGAGTTCATATTACTCCTTCAGTCTATATCTTTGTAAGATAACATATTGTAGAAATGCTTCATGCTTCTAATGACTCCTTCACAATGAGGCAGAGTCATGTTAATTCTCCAGTCAACCATATGCTTCATGTACAATGTTGTATGCACACTTTACTATGCCCTAGAACCTGGTGTTCTATAGTTTACCCTATATCCTGTATGCCACATATTTAAACAGCATGTAATTAGCATACTTTCTTCACTGGAATCTGATTCCTCATCTACTTGACTCCACTGGCTCTCCAAATACTCAAAAGCTTTGCTTATAACTTCAACTTTGACTTTCTTGATGATCATCAATACCTTGCTGAACTTCCCTTCAAAGAAGATCTTGATTTTTGTGAGTAACTGGTTTACTCTCCACTGCCTAATGCTATCATAGCAGCAAAGCTGTTCTCATCAGGGTAGAGAGCAGTTCACTGAGCATTACATAACATATGACATGTAGAATGGTAGAAAGGTAAGTATGTGAAGTGGAACAGAACCAAAAACATGACATGGTCAGGAGCAGGAGTCAAGATGGGCTTGGTGCATATTTGAATTCTAACAACACATCCCCCCCCCCTCTCAAGAGCACCTTCAGATACATCACTGACATGAGAAGGGCAATTGGATTAGCATCCAAGGCACATACTTATGTGATGCAATGACATTCTTTTAGTTTAACCTTATTATGCAACATTGTAACTTCAAAATATGCCATATCTATCAGGTTTTGATACCACGAAAGGCATTTCATGTGAAGTATGGGTTTGGTTACACTTTTGTGGGTATCATAGTGAGGTCCACCTCTGGGTGGTCAACATCGCTTCTCTTCACGGCCCAGTCTTAGTCGCACCCAATGGGCTTTGATTGGCTTGATGCCTGAGAAAGAAAGTTCCCAAAATACCCTGGGCGCTGCTTAGATTGGCACAGGTCAAGCTCTTTCATCTTACTTGCTTTCCCCACCTTCCTCCAACTTCATCTATCACCGTTCAAGGAATATCCTCCACCTCAATGACACTTGGTGCTGTGGCATTAGTGACAGGGGCTGGGAAAGGCATTGGTCGAGCAATCGCTCTTCGACTTGCCAAAGACGGTTACAACATTGCCTTGAACGATATACGTCAACACAATGGACTTGAAAGGATCAAACATGAGATAAAGACAATGGGAAGGGAGGTCGTTGAATGCATCGCTGATGTATCTAAGGAGACTCAAGTAAAAGGGATGGTCGACTCAGCTGTCGAGAGGCTTGGGGGATTGGATGTGGTGAGATGAACAACAATTCGCACGATGTTCATGTTGTTCTGATCTTCTCAAACTCGGAATAGATGGTGGCAAATGCGGGTATCTGTGTCATGAAACCCTTTATGGAATGTAAGAGTTGATCTTCGACCTCGAGACTACATTGTGCTGTAGCTTATAAACTGAGCCTGACACCACAGCAACTCTCGAGGACTGGGATCAGAGCTTCAACATTAACGGGAAGGGAGTGTTCCTATGCTACAAATACGCTGCTAAGCGAATGATTGAGCAAGGACGGGGTGGAAGGATAATTGGCGCTAGTTCTCAGGCCGGAAAGCAAGGTACGGGCCACTTGTAGAACCTCCAGGTCTTACATAACCCAAGGCCACTAGGCAATGACCTGCTAACGGTTTATTGCGCCACCAAGTTTACTGTGCGATCACTGACCCAAAGTGCTGGTAAGTGGAGATACCCTCCACCTACTCGGTCTGAGGCTTTACCTAACTAGCCTTGGCACTGAAACCGTATGGAATCACTGTGAATGCTTATGCTCCCGGTATGGCGTGTTTCCCCGTGTATTGGAAGGACAGGAAATCTCATTACTTTGTTTTAGGCCTTGTTGAGACAACAATGCGTACGTTTTCCTCTCAATAACTATTTTAGGACAGATAAATTACTATCTTCTCTAATTGAAGTTGAGAAACTCAGAGAAGATTTCAAGCACCAAGGTTCATCCATCCTTGAACATTTTGATGTAGGGACCCCAGATGAGATAGCGGCCCTCGTATCGTACCTAGCTTCAAAGGAAGCAAGATTCGTCACTGGTAAGAGTTAAATCTCAGTTTTGGCGCCAATCCCGTGCCTCATGATTCGGTGCGCTTGCGACAGGCCAGAGCGTAGGTCTCCCCCATCGGACTGTAGTTTGCACTCACGCCAGTTGTTAACAGATCAATATCAACGGTGGCGGCTTCTTCGAGTGAGAATCGAGCTGGGCTCTCGTTGTTTTTCCCGAAGACAGACGATGTCCCCGCTCCAGCACTAGTGTTTGAAATAGAAGTATGTAACAAGATATTCGGAATATATTTGTGGTCCCGAGCAGCATATGAGCAATGGAGCGCCGTCCTTCTTGTTCCTAGCTGGAGAAAATGCCAACAGAAACCTTGACGGTTGTTATGAAACTGGAAACCATAACGTGCTAGGCAGCAGTTCAAAAATGTTCTATTCGACATGTAGGCTTACCCTGTCCAAGCATACTTCGCCCTATACCCTCGCGCACGTTTCTTCGCCTTCAGGCGTAGCTCTGATAAGTTGTGGAATCAGGCGGGTAATTGCCCGGAGCTCACAACTGGGAGGTATAACATTGCCTCTGCCTATCACATTGCCTCTGCCTATCACATTGTCTCTGCCTATCACATTGTCTCCGCCTATCACATTGTCTCTGCCTATTTCACGTCTATCCAAGAGGAATTGCATGCCATTGAGAGAAAAGGTTACTCAAAGGGAGCGATCATCTGCGACGTCACCAAAGATCAGGTGTTTAGAGAATGATTGAAGCTGTCCAGCCTGCCCGCCATCTTCTAATTCTTGAACCACCATAGCAACGTATGCAAACGCGGGCTTAGGGTAGATTTATGATAAGGCTGGTCCGCATGCAGTCGCTTTCTGGAAAGAAGGGGCCGTTTTTCTCCAGGGATATTCCAGAAAGTATTTCGAGAATGCGAATACTAATGTGAAGCAGCTCAAGGTACAATCCACCGCAGTGACAATATTTTAATGAATTACTCGGTGTCTGGCCGTTGATACAGTTCCTCGCTTGGGATATCCGTTTGAAATCTACAGACCCCGAACAATGCTAGGAGTATATGTCCTCAAGGTACCATGTTCTGGACATTTTCAATCCTTGCCGCACCTCAATGAGTGAGAGCCCGCAACTGGAAAGGTTAAGATCGTCATTTAGTCAGAGAGTAACTCTCCGTGTCAACTGTATCCTGATCAGGACATAACCCCTTCGTTCCGTGCTCGGATTCTATTAAATTCAACCCCATAAAATATCCTTCCAACGCCCAGTTTAGAGGATAATCTGAATCGTATCTTATCAAGTGACAAACCTCGACATTGATTCCAAAACTAAATCTCTTTAAACCACATCCCTTACCCATGACATATATGTATATGTCGATTCTGCCCGCCGGATCCCGATCTCTGTTGGTGACTGCCAATGAATAATATTTATGAATTAGACAGAAAGCACTAGATTTCAACTTCTGCAGTAGCCAATTACCTGAATTACACGCGGTGTCCTTTCTGTTGGAGCACTAGCCCTACACATAATGTCTTACACGCCGCTTCAAAGCGTCCTCGGATCTGATTTCATCCCACAAAGTAAGGTGCCGAGAAACGCTTGCTTCATCTCGACTCTTGGTTCATTGGCCGTGACCTGGGCAACGGCAATTTAGCCAAGGTGACTGAACATATACCTAAGAGTCCCAGATGGCGCCGCGGGCATGCTTTGGAAGAATGGGGGGAGAATAAGGGCATACGTCCGCACAGAGATCGGCAATTTCCACTTGAAGCTAGGGGTACAAGGTGGGCCGAATGCCCGAGCTATCCCAGGATTGAAGTACCTATTAGTCGAGAAACGGGGTGCCCGCTTGTGAATCATCAAACGAGGCTTCATCGTTGCCTTGGCGGGAGCCTTACGCATAGTTCTCCGGTGATAGGCTTTGATTAGCATGACACTAGAACATGAATTAACTGGCTTTTGGGACGTTTGCGCTCCCCGTCTCACCTCCTCGCCTTGCCCAATCTAGGTTTAATAGGCAGCCCGCGTCAGCTTTTATTGGGTCATTGGCCCACTCCGAATCCGAGGCGCTCACTAGATTTGTGTGAATTTTGGATACTCAGAGGTAATGAACTAGGCTATCTATCGCTAACAGCTGGAAGTGTTCACAGAAGCAAATCAGCTGGCTGCGACCAACATTCCAAGGTTCCCCTCGCTACCTTGGCTCAACAGAAATGGTCTTATTTAACTATTTGCGGGCTACATCATATGGCCATTTTCGTATACCGTTGAACGCCAATAAAGACGTGATCAGCGCAACGTGACGTTGACCAGCGTGTTAACCTCTCAAATTAGCTATTGATAGTTGATGAAGTATCCACAGTGCCAGCCTCCGGGGATCTGGTTCTTTCAACTCCTTCAGCGTGTGCTACCCGATTAATACCCAGGGGACAAGCGAAATACGTCATCACTACGGACAGACTAGTATAGTGTCTTTGGCCATCACCAGGGAATGTCCATCTGTATGATCGTCAGTAGGGCAAGCAAATGGACGTCTTCCTAGCTCCGGTTCTTTATCGTACCTCTAACATTTTCTCATGGATTTTTTTCCAATGTACACGGCATAGACTCGGACCCCTGACGCTCCGCGCTCATGAAGCAACTGACCGACAACCTGGAAACGACATTCCATATACAAACAGTCAGGTGGCCCTCAAATTATTAGTCCCATCAAGAAGCCTCAGAACTTGTGGGAGCGCGTGTGGTACTACGTCGTTGTTACGTGATAGCATAACAGCATATGAGGAGCTTTAATCTGACGAGAGATGCGATTGCTAATGAGTGTGATCGTGGATACAGTACAGCTGATGCGCCAATGCCAACCATGAATATGTGATGTAGACGTGTAGAAGTACAATCGCTGGATGCAAAGAGTATGGGAACCAAGACATGAATGAAAATAATACTCTACAAAACCCAATGATATCGAGAGAAGATTACCGTGACGTGGCTAGAGATAGCGCAATCACGGAGATACGACAAGTAGGGTACACCATACACGACAGTCGCGGGAGTTGGAATTGCAATCCCTTCTAATCGCGGACGTACCACTATAGACATAACCTGCCATCCACTCATCAACACTACCACCTAACCCAGCACAAATGCCAGGATAAATCTAGCTCTCATCAGCGAGAGGTGTTTTGGGACCGACTAAATCGGCAAAGGTATCGCTCTAGAGTCTACCATGACTGACGGCGATAGCTTCACCGACCATCGAAGATGTCCCCGATATCCTGCATTTCCAAAAGATGCACGCCGGCCTCTGACAACTCCGCTTCAATCTCGGCCTCAACCTGCTCCGCCGCCGTCACCCCCCCACCATGAAGTACCTCTATCCTCGGATACGTCTTGTGCGCCCCACGCACCAATATAACCTCATTTCCACGACCAAGTGCCGCGCTACACGTCGCGCGGATAGAAAAATCCGTTTGGAATCCCACCACTATGATTTCTGCTTCCGTTGACACGATTTCCCCAAGATTGGTTCCTGCGAAAGCATTGTTCTTTCTCTTGTCTATGACAATTTCGTTGGATAGTGGTGGGAAGATGAGCTGCCATCCGGGCGTACTAGGTTCGTCCATGTCACCGACGTCGCCGGTGTTGCGGACATGGACGATAAGGGGAGGGGGCTTGGCCTTGCGTGCGGTTGTGAGAATTTGTTCGAGATTGTCGTGGACGTGCTGGGCATCTGGAATGCCGCCTTTAGAAGGGGGGGCAAGGATGCACTGCTGGACGTCGAGGAGGAGGAGGACGCGGTCGTGTGCATCGATTCTGGCTGGACACTTTGAGGGGTCGAGGAGAGGGGCGGGCATGGCGTGATCGGTGATGGGAAATGGATGAGTGTGGAGTGTTTCTTTATATACCCCTCCTCCTCTGACGTCACGAGGTCTTCGCGTGTACATCCTCTCTCCTCAAGGGTTATCCTCCCCCCGCCCTCCTTACTCGTCCCTATCCTATCTGGAATCACTCCTGCAGCCCCGCGCCAACGATCACTCACCAGGCCTCCTCCATGAGGTCACCTAACCGCACTCTGAAACACCCTACTCCGTAGCCTGGCCCCTGCCCTGCGGATCGGAGTCGGATATAAGAACTATCGGTGGCCTTGTGAGCCTTTTCTGTAGCTCCTTCATTAGCTGGGGGAAGTACACACCTCTTAATCTCGTTTATCCGATGCAAGAACAGTAGATACACCGCTAGAATTGGTGTCATCATCCACGTTTTGAGCTTCTGCCCCACCTGAACATTACTCGAAATTATAATCAGCTCTCCCGAGTGCGAACTTGCTAGAAGGTTCCAATCAACTTCTTTCCTTCTTAGCCGACGGGGGTTGCGTCCAGAGACATCAGGGTCCTCGCTCAACCTATCTAGTACTGGTGGTAACTGATGCTATACCGTAAATGATTCAGTAAAAACAAATCATTTGTAGACACATACATACAATTTTCTCCAGCACTTGACAGTCGAGCCTAACCGACCCGGGCACATCTGTCAGGACGCGGACTAGCACCAGACGCTGGGCGCTCCAAGGACGTCAGCACGATATTCTGTACGTCAAGGAACCCGACCATATAACCTAAAGTTTTGGAGGTTCAGCCAAGTGAACATGTCTTTTACGAAGTAGAGGACTCACCTTCGCTCACTTGTTGCCAATGTTTTCGGCACTAGTGGCTCTCAAGCTCCGATCGAGGTGTAGTGACCAAACATGGATGTCACAGACGCTGAACTATCCGCACCGGTGTTCCGAGACTAACCTCAACGTGGTCCAACAGACTCATCGGAGGAGTGCCCAACACTAAACAAAGTTGGGGTCTGCAGGGTCTATACACGTTGCTGATTGGCATAGGAGTTACCGCGAAATCAGAACTTTGTTGAAAAGGGGCCAGGCTGTTCAAGACCGTCGAACCCTATGAGTAGCGCTTTCGCTGGAGTGCTTAATCACCAGCCAAGCAAATCCCACATGAATTAAAAGTTCAGTGCTTGCTCGAACCTGATATCTGAGCATTACCCACCGAGTCGGAAGTATTGAAACATGTTTGCTTTCAGGGCACAAACGAGGCTTTCGCGGGAGCAGGGATAGAAGGCGAATACGGCCGAGATATGCGATGTGTAAACGGGATTATCAGGCTTTCATTAAGCCTCACTGGAGACCTGGTTTCATGTAGACTTCGTTACCCTGCTATTTCAAGATCCGGACAGCTTTACCGCACCTTGAGTTAATTGGATTGTTATTGTCTGGCTGTGAGGGATGGAAACGGTCCGGGTAGCAGGAAAGACATGATTGCAAGAATAAGCGTGCTGCCGCTGCCTGTCTGCATGTGGGTGGTAAGTACAACGTGGTTGTCCGTCAAGCGAAAGTGAAGCATCCCTGCGTCCGGATGTATATTTTGCCTTGAAACGAAAACGATTAAACTCGTGGCATTAACTGAGGTGGCAGGTGCTTGCCGACACTGCACAGTGCACACGACCACCCTTGTAGGTACAACTCCCACCGGCAGAGAAGCCTAACTCGAAGTTAACGGATGCATTGCTTCCCTTGGGCTGTGTGATTTTCACAGAGCAAGGGTTAAAGCTGAAGGAATTCCGTGTGGCTAGGATCCTGGATGCGCAAGGGAAATCCGATTAATCACTTCAACATTAATCCAAAATCAAAGCAAGGTAGGGCGAACCTTTAACTTGGGCAAACCCCTGAAAGCAGGAAATAATTGGCTGGTCGAGAGAGCAATATAGTTCACCCAGACAGCCCCAGGACGATGAATCTGACTGTCTATGACAGACTAGTTTGGGCGAGTGCTGAACAACTGTCCTTAGGCTTCAAAGCTTCATGCCCAACCCCACTAGCACACGGCAATTGGACCGGATTGGGACCGGATCGCACTGAAGCGACCGATATACATTGTGAGTCCAAGGCTGCCAATAATACGAGAACCTGGGCCTTGGCTGGCCAGAAACTCAGCGAGTGGAGGGTGCGGTAGAAGTCCTGTAGACCCTTGAGGCTGTAAATGAGGGGCAACGGTGAGATTCCTCACGGGTGCAAGGGGGATCGTTGCAACGTGGACAAAGCGGGAACCAAGTTCAAGGCGGCTGTCTCGGAGCAACACTTTCAGAAAGGTTTCTTGTCCTTGCTGGGGCCTGGCAGTACATTAGTCACAGGACCACCCCAATGCTTTATTCCACTAAAACCGATGTCTTGGAATCATCCAGCGAGCAATTGAATTAAACCTAGAGTGAGAACTACGCCTTCTCCACCAGCCCCTACGTCAATTTCGCGCAGGGAATATACCGGTGCAATGGTTTTGACAATAGGATGTTATGCCTACTTACGAGATGAAGACTTAGCTATGTTTTGGATATCAGGTCAAACTGATAACCCACCACCATTATCAGTTATGTGCCAATCCTGAAATATTATCGACTCCAGAATTCTTCTCCAGCTTAGCAAATAATACGGCCGAATGCTAACCTTGTGTCCACCAGCTGATCGTGTACTGCCTGAATTAGAACCTATGTAACGTCAACTCATCCACTTTCATGCCGATAAGCGAGTTAAATCGGCAGCCCACACCCCTGACGGCAGAGTATCCCTCAACTGGATTAACCCATAGGAGAAAATAGCGCTACTACTGCCGTGACAGCGTCCACTGACGGTGTTCAAGGACGTTTAACGTAAAGTGCCACCAGTGTGGGTGCCAAACAGGCTTTTTCGACTCGCATATCATCAATGTTCGTGGCGAAGGGACCACAACTTCGATCATATGTGACGAAATCATTCTCTAGAATGGGTACGGTATCTCACACGAACATCGCACATAGACATGGAAATCGAAGAAAACGGTCCATGTCGTTGACAAGGTGCTCCGAAAAGCTAATAACGTTCCCAGAGCGCTCAAATCTCCTGTGAATTTTTGAGAGCAAACAAAGATCCCCCGGCTAAGGCGATGATTCCTTTGAACCAACCGGTTTGCGACTCATTCGACGAGGTCGTGCTTGCAATGCCAAGACAGAGTCTGTCAATCGTAGCACCGATTATGCACCGAGCACTCATTAACTGTCTATGCGATAGCGAGCTTGCCATCGTTTTAAAATATCGCGTAAAGGCACAAGAAGAAGTATATTTAGAACCAACCCGGTTCACTCCAAGGGGAAACTGCACATGTTAAATGTCTATACACTCGTGTGTATCAAAGCCAGGGGGGATTTCATCACCGCAGCGACGGTAGCGACCAAGAATGCCATCATGGCGTCGGCCAATGATTGCAGAAATGTACCCTAATATTTCATGGGCCAATTGACACCTTCTCAAATTCTCAAGAGAGAATTCATCGAAGTAACCTTGGGGAAGCTCTCCGGGAGGCGAACCACGCACATAGAACCTCCCACTTTCGCAGACACGGCCGCCGAAGAAGCCTGGGTTAGATCAGATTAGAACGAAGGCGATTGCATACGGCCCTCTGCGATACCGACGAAGGGATAAGAGTTAATGTGGGTGCTTGGCATGCGCCCGAGGTAAGGTTTCTACTTATGGATTAGTAAGCTTTATCATGGTACTTATTACTTACTCTTATTCGTGCACATCCAACATTGACAGGCCTGCGTTCGAGCTGGATTCGGACAGCGGTGGGGACAGAACCTTGATGTTATATGCTTACAATCAAGATACGAGACACCACGAGCCTTGTGATGACGCAGCATCCATCCGATGGATGACCTGTTGCTTCGGGTTCGATTTCTTCTACCGCAACATTGCGGAGCATTGTTGGAGCCGCTTTTTGAGTGCGAACCGCCCAAGTGCATGCCACGACTTCCTGAGTTCTGTTTTGACAGCAATGACGAATTCAGCATCGGCTAACATGGAAACCCGCAGGCATATCTTCGAAGCCTCGGCGGGTAAATACCATAGCCGTCCCCGAATGTCATACCGGAGCATTGCTTCACCTGTACTGGACCGTTTTCGCAGTTTCTAGAAAGATACGAATGAAGGCTCGGTAGATTACAGTCACAACTAGTCAGCTCCCCATGCTCCATGTGTCCATGTGTTCAGATCTTCAGCATTCCCCGTACTATTCCTGCTGTGATTGACACCAACGATGAGGCATGTGCCACAGTGTGCCACCAAGTGCACCAAAAGTGAGTGTGTAGGTACTAGCCATAGTGTTCCTTGGCATTCTCGGTGGCGTGCACGTCGAACCGCCAAAGAAGGTTCGAGGTTGAGGCCGGGTGGGGTGCCAACCTGAAAACCAGTGGTTCGTCTCGTTCACCGGGACCGCGTGTCAGAGCGGCTGAACAAGCTGACCCTCTTTGGGGTGATTCGATCTCCCAAACTCGCGGTCTACACGGTACGATCTTCTCTCTCAATCCATGCAGCAGGAATTTCCCTTTTAGACTCTCATCGTCTACTTTCCGTAACCCTTTTCGGACCGGCTCACCCAGTGAATTATTATTGTCCATCAATACGGCGCGCCATCATCCTGATCAAGTTCATCTTAGCATGGTTTGTTTCTTATGTCAGATAGGGTCATGGAGGCAAATTCATGCTTCATCCTAAAGTGGTCCTCAAAGTGGGTGGCCTGGTTCCACCACTTTTGCGGTCAGCACCCTGTGCCATAATAGAAATAAGGGAGCATCATGACAAATGTATAAGATTCGCTCCGCGTTGTGTTACTCGACACAGTCCCTTATGGGGTCTCGTACCATATGACCATCACCCCATTCCGTCACGTACGAAACTGACATGTCGGAGAAATAACATGCGTTTCCGGTTCAACGTTTTCCCTGGCGTGACCGACAGCCATTCGTATAAGTCATGCTTGAAGCCTCATCTTCGGAGAGATCAGGGGTGAGTATTCCTCGACTTCGAGACGATCAGCGTGAACTCCAGAATCATCAAGCGCCACGTCTAAATCATGATTCATTATGCAGGTGTCACTAAAGTTCCAAGCATCGAACGTTCCTTGTATGCATACCATCAATCACCATGCACTGGCCATGACAACCATCTTGGTGCCTCCCGCCAGAAGTGAGAGAAAAAGCTGGCTAAGGGGGGTATTTAGGTTTCGACTAATGCCTCGGCTTTTTCAAATCGCGGGATAAAGATAGACTCGAGACTGTAACGTCATGGGAAGGCACACTGGTGATAAGGCTGCCATGGAAGGTGGGACAAGTAAGTAAAAGTGGAACCCACCCGAACTACGTTGTATTCACCGCCGACAATATCATCCCAACGATCATCATTTCCACGGGAAGCACAACAAGACGTATACTGCACCCGTGAGGTGTTGGCTGCCATTTAACGAGTGTTCGTCACAAAAGGAGAGAGCGACCATCGCCCAGCACTCACACCCACATTTCAACTACAAGAGAAACCTGATGGATAGATAGATGTGTTTTGGCTTATTTTCGTCGCTACGAAGACTGCATCTTCCTAAGTTGGAAGTGGAGAAATACCGGGTGTTGCAGAGGATGGCGGCTCGCCGATGGTTCAGCTTCGGGGATGGATTCCCAAGAGGGTCTATGTTCATCTCGACATCACCTCATTACTGCTTCCCCGGTCGGAATGGATCTTCTTATAGCACCGAACGGGGAAAGGCTCCCACAGGACCAGATGAACCAGTGGAACCAGCCAAATTCGAGACATGGCTCGGCTAGAAGGCATATCTGTAGTGGGTAACTTCGAGCGGAAGGGTGTCCGATGTCCAGGGTACGCGGTGTCGAGTGGTAAGGCAACGTCTGAACTAAAGTTGACGCCTTACGAAAGTCAGGTTCTTCGGTGAGTTTGTCTGCCACGTTGTGACGGACTTATGCTATACTGTCGTGCGTTGGAGCCATTGGACAATCCCAGCCTTGCCGGCGGCGCTAGAGGCTCACGTATGGTGTCGTCGTCAAATACTTATAAGGAAAGACACCTCGTGAGTCTGACCACGGGAAACCAGTTAGAGACACCATCCGAGAATACTTCTTGATGTCTAGCAGACAAAGGTTGGCGGAAAGTGATGCATTGGTGAGGCGTCATTTTCCGTACTCCATTACTGTCGTAAAGCCTGGAAGTCGGTTCACGTGGACACTTAAAGGGTTTTTTCCTCCGCCCGACGGCAAAGGCGTTCCGTTCGTAACGGTGAACGAAAATGGAACTATGATTGACGAAGACCTAAGTACACCAGGTGAGGCCGATCCTTGCAAACCATTTATTGAAACCGCCAAGAGGCACTCAAAGGACATTCCGTGGTATCACTCATGATACTGTAGCAAGATAACAAAGATGAATAATCACATAAGGACTAGAATGGGGCAACTTGCCTAAGCTTTGCACGTTTTCTTATGCTTTGGCCAATCTAGCTTCTGGCACTGCTTCTGATCGCGAGGACAATATCTGGCTTTCTTGCAACGGGAGCAGAGCAGAAGTTTTGGGTTCTGCATTCCGCACAAGCTGCAACAGGAGTCCTTAATGCGCTCTCTTCGCTGATCCTCCTTTTTGACGATTTTCAAAAGCTCTGGAAGAATGTTCTGAAGACGTTCACACATAAACCGTGGTACCATCCCATCTGAGTCGGCAATGTCGATGTTGCCTCCATGGGAAAGAAACCACTTAAGTGATTCCACGGCCATTTTCCTCGCCTCGGGGTCAGAGAAGAGGAAGACTTGCAAGATTTCGTGTGCAACCGTAGCACCATGTCGGTTACGATCATTGACATCTCCCCCGGCATCGTATAGTAGCTGAGCATATTCGAAATCAAAGCCTGGTTTTGTCGAAAAGGAATGAGACAACGCCGTCGTTCCGGAGAGGTCTTTCCCGTCAACAGGGACCCCTTTTCCAATAAGAAAGCGGGCGATGTCGAAATAAGGTGCTTTGCGATCCGGTCGGATGATGCGAAAAAGTCCAAGTAGGTTGAAAATGGGGACTTGAGTCGGACCCCATCGAAGCGTATACAATTCGTTGCAAACTGCCTTTGTGGCCTCGGAGGTTATGGTGATATCATCGGAAGTGGAGTTTAACGTCTTTGAGGACGCCGCGAGACGAGCGTTGAAATCCTGTTCGATGGGGGATAGCTGGCCGAGCATAAGCGCTCTGCCGAAGCCGTCGAGATCACGGCCAGGATCCATGTACTCTGACGTGCAAAAGCTTCGGAGGCGTTGAGATTCCACTCCTGTCAGAATATCGTTGGTTGCGATCAGTTCTTCGATGTTCCTGAGAATTTTAGGTATAAGGTGCCAATATCGAAGTTAACACAAACAACCAACCGGCCATGTCCATCATCGAGAGAGCGGGCGATACCGTGCAATTTCTGTCGAAGAAAGTCGTTGAGGGCCATGCAAGTATGTGTGCAAAGAGAAACGGCAATAGTATTTGCAGGGAGTGGCAAGGTCTGAGATCTGAGGTCCGAACGAACTCGTGCGGGCATGAGGCGCGTAGCTATAATTTACGTATCCACACGCGTTTCCATCACATGATTGAAAAGTGAACTCAGCCTAATTACACATTAATGAGAAGACTTGTACACCGGTGACCGCGACACGACGATAAAGGGAGAACGGGGAACGGGGATAAAAACCCAAAGAAATTAGTGAAGAGTTTGTTGAAATTCTCCGTTGTCAATCATCTCTTGAACGATGTCCAGGCCTCCGACGAACTCCCCTTTGACAATCAGTTGAGGATATGTCGGCCATTCGTTGAGCTTCTTTAATCCTGGAGAGAAGGCTGTAAGCTTGTAGTCCGAAAGAGTATAGGAACTACATACCCTGGCGAACATCGTCATCTGCGAGAATGTCGAAGTGCGTGAAATCGACACCTTGGTCCCGCAGAAGTCCGACGATCTTCCTCGAGAATCCACACCGAGGTGCATCTGGGGAACCCTTCATGAACAAGACTACGTTGCTCTGGTTCATTAATCCTCGTAACCGCTTCTCTAATGCTTCCGGTGTTTCCGATTTCTCGTCCATCGTCGTGGAAGATGCAGTCGAAGGCGCCTCTGCAGGCTTCCGATCGGTGTGCGACAAGGGGTTGTATGAAGGGGTCGCTGCATGTTTCTCCAGAAGACTTTTGAGCCCGGGGGCATCGGCGCCAGACACTCGTCCAAGTAGGATATGCCCCTAATGCGATGTGCAGCGTTGAGGTCCAATGATTTAAGAACAAAAAATGGCCCACACACCCTCAGAAGGACGAAAGCAGGTACGGCCTCTATGTCAAAGCTTTCTGCAATTTCCGATTGCTCCTCCGCCTCCACCTGAGCCTACGTGAGGAACGCATAGCAACTCGATACGCCAATTACATGCCTGAAGAAAAAGGATCGCAGGATACACATTCGACAGTTTCGCGACCACCTCGGTCATTTGTTTGCATGGTTCCGCCCATGGTGCCCAAAAATAAATCAGCGAGACACGATTAAGGTCTTTCGATAATAGATCCTGGAACTGTGGTGTACTTGTTACGTCGTGTAGGTTTGGGTTCTTGTCCATTGGGGGTTGCTGAAGAAGAAAACACTTAGAAAGGTTCCAGTAGGAGGCTTGACCTATCTGATGTGAGTAAATGGCGTAATTCGGATTTTTCCGGCTGATTGTTCAGCAATTTCCTAATCTGGCGCATGGATCTTGACTCCAGCGTCTCTCTCTGCGCCTAGTCGCCGTTTGCAATTCTCCGATTCGGAGGACAATAAAACCCATACCACCCTCTCTTGATTCCTCCCTCTCGCTTTTTCATAAGACCTCTGTGATGGATCCCTTCTCCAGGTTCCCTTTGGAATTGCAGGGCGTTGTGATTGATTGCCTATTCCGTGACAAGCAGACCCTCATTAAGGCCAGCTCATCGTCTAAAGCTTGGCGCCTAGGATGTTACCGTCACTTATTTGCTTCCCTCAAGTTGGACCTGGGTTCCGTTGGACCGTTATCACAGCTTTTGGACAACCCATTCACGCGGGAAACAGTTCCCTCGTGTGTTCGTCGGTTGTGCATCAATTTACATAACGAAGACGTGACCACAAAAGAACAAATAGAGGATTTGCGGAACGTCATCACGCACCTATCGCAAGCAGGCCGTGTCACCTGCCTCGTTCTTTCCAACGCCAGGGCATTGGACACTGAAATATACTCCATGTTGTCGTCAGGTCTCAAGAATGTCACGTCACTCCACCTCGTCAACTCTTCGTTCGCGGCTTTTAAAGAGCTCGCGGCATTTATTACCGCTTACGCCAAAGTTGAACAAGTGCTGTTGAGGAATATTGCGTGTCCAACCCCTGACACGTCGATGTCCTCTGTTGCTCCTGCAGGAGTGTACGGCCTCCAAGTTTCAACTTCAGCAGGTTCCAGATTTTGTTCAACCCTATGTTGGCGCCGTACGACATCGGTCGTTGAAGCAGAGAATTTGGGACAATTGGGATACATGACTCTTGTGCATCGAGGCAACCTCAGCCAGGTTTTGCAAACCTTGGCATCGTCTCTGCACTGTCTTGAGTTCATGCACTCTGCGCAAGGTAGGCAAATATGACCTTTGGTATGTTGTCCATTACTCAACTCCACGCGACAGGCGTCGCAGCGCAGAACCCTATACCTTATGAATTGGATCTACGTTACACAACACACCTCCAATATCTTAGCCTTGGGTTCCCAAATTGTGTCCTCGGCGTTATGCCTTGGATTCTCTGCATCCTTTACCGTCTAGGAGGAGCTCCGCTACGAGGGCTTCAGATCTCGTTTTCTGCATCTCGACAGTTTATCCTCGATCTCCCCTTCCTCAAATTCCTTTCTAAAGTTCTACAAGAGCCACAATTCCTGAAGTTGGAGTCGATCCGCTTCTTTGCTTTCAACACCCTTGGTGACGAGGAAGTGAAAAGCCTTGTCGTCAAGCATATCAGCGAATCCCTCAGGAGCTGGGACCAAGATGGGAGGCTGTCGTTTACCTTCCCATCCTGAGTCACATTGAACATCGTCGCTCACTGCGGTCCTCGCCCTTGGCATACCCGACGGGTCTCATGTTAGAGCATGTTAGGCGCCCAGTTGCTGGTTCCCGAAATGTGGAATTTCCAAACGGAATTTTGATGGGCGTCAAGCGGTTGCGAGGGACACTCAGGGACGATCAATACAATAGCCTGTGCATGTAGGTATATTAACGTTACCTCAGCCCCCCGTATGGATACCACATCTCACTGTGAAGACAGAAAGATGGAGGGTGCGCGCATATTAGGGAGTAAATTGGATTCCGTTTTTTACAACAATATATAATCTTGCCGCCGGCGAAGTAGCCAATTGCTCTGCCAATGACACAGTTTTTCGCATGAAAGCCTGCACCGGGAGAAGTAGATTGTGCCTGCCTTGAGAAAAGTTATGTTCCACGGAACACAGTCGGTCCTTGTGATCGGCGTCGATACGCCATTATGTACATGTTGTGGAATCGGGTAGACAAGGAAGCGGGCCTTGACATGAGGACCTAGTTCATGGAAGCACATGTGGTAAGGCGGCTTGAGCGAGGCTTCCGAAGACCAGCCCCAAATTTCCTTACAAGGAGTCTTTCTATGTCACTACAGGCGGCTTCACATGACCATTGTTCTATCGTTCATGGAGACCACATCGATGCTGTCGAGTCTAGATTTGGGTCTATCTTGTATCGGCACATTCAGGCGACGAAGGGTACATATGTACGCAGAACAAACTGTGAAGCCTGGCGTCCCAAAAAGATATGACCGAAGGGACTCTGGGGAAGCTGGAGTAGTCCTAGATACGTGAACTGTCACTGGCTCGTTTTGCCTCATGACCATACACGAACCGACCGACCGCCGACAATGTAGACGATAGTCCTCAAGTATCGCATGAAAAATCTATAACGGTCACACGTAACCCATGACATTTGCCCTGTCCCATGTTGGGTCGCAGTAGCTTAGCAGATCGGAAAAGGCATATATCAGTGAGAACATAGTTAATCTCCAGGAACCTGCTATTTCAAGATATACATGTGTGACCGCCATGCACAATCTGTTCTATTCAGAACATTCGTGGACCGCTGCGAGCCTGTCTAAGCAATCTCGCGATCCGCTACAACTTCTCAGGCCCACCCCCATGTTAAAGCTAACGAACTGACCAGACGCGGGGACTCTATAACATTTGTGCCATTTGTCATGAGTGTACCGACTAAAGGCAGGGAAACCCCAATATATTCCGAGACCACAGGACAAGAGATGAGCAAAGGAAGGATAAACCAAATAGCCACTGAGTCCCAGTGCACTTGAAGAGGGAAGGGCATGTAAGACTGAAATCTGAGATATAACTTAGCGAGGAAGGACCCCAAAAGCAGTAAGCTGCATTTCTTCGGATGTGACTAATGCGAGTCGAGCCAGGCCGCAGCCCGTTCTATCAACTCGGCCTTCTTGCCAGAAACGGGCTGACTCTTCGCTTTTAAAAACTCCTGTACGGCGCAAAGATGTGGGGCAAATCTACGCCGTTAACGGAATATTACACACCTTCAACTGATCCACTCGCAACTAAATCGAGAACGCGTTGAGTGATGTGCTACAACCAGCCTGGCAGGAATCCACACCTTGTCAAGAGCATCCGCTTCGTATTTGCTTCGTATCTCGGCCTCGTCGACAGACACATCCTACACACGCGACAATCTATAGTAAGACTTGTACGGAAAGTTAGAATCACCGGATACGAACCGCCTTGCGTTTGGAGCCGGTTTTGGGGATGACTATGTTCGCGGTGTCATCGTTAATTAAGGCAAGTTTCCACTCCTTCATCAGCTTTCCCGCACGCTGAAAGGGGAACATGTAAGGAAACATGGCTCTTGTGATAATTCAATACGGCATCCACCTTGTGAATCTTTTCAATATTAGGTTCTGTCAAGTCCTCAAAAGAATCAGGATCAAATTCTTCCCGGAACGCACTGGCTTGCAGCTGTGCATTGTGATAAGCAAGCGCTAAACATCAGGCCAAAACAAGTGATGAGTAGATGGGCGACACATGTAGCTGTGAGTGACTGATTACCAGGATTGGGGTACGAATCGGGCGGATATGTTCCGTTCTTGACACTCAACTTATCGATCCAAGCTCGGGCCGCGTCCTTCAAATCATCAGATGCTGCGAGCAGTCACCGAGATTAGGTTCCAGCCAAAAAAAATCACACTTAAGGGTGGACCGACCTCTAAAGGCTTCTTCAATGGGAGCCGCTCGAATGTCATCAGCAAAGGGCAATGGGATCAGATGAAACCCAGGTGGTTCAATATATCCGTTCTCATCAGCATGCTCCTCCTACAAAGGATCAGGGCTGGGATGGCCAAAAAAAACAAAAACAAGCTGACCTGAGGAAGGAGCGCACAGAATACTGGCGTGGCATTACGCCGCGTAAGAGTAAGGGCCAGGCCAATTTTATTCTTCTTTACCATGGATTTCAGCAAGGCGCTAAAGGTGCGCTTGCTTCCCGAGTAGGACTATAATTCAAACTGTTGGGCAACGCCGTCAAGCACCGATGTAAGTCTCTCACCATTTCGTCCGGATAAATGAACTGTGAATGCTTGACATTGTCTTCGAATCTAAGCTCTTCTTTGTCTTTGAAGCCAAGGAGCTTTAATCCTGACAACGTGCTGTCGTCAGCGAGATCGGTTTCCCATCCAGCAACGTATCTTACCAGGTTCAAGGCCCAATGTTCGGAACGAACGAATCTCTTCGGCGGTGTAAAATGGCTGCACACAGTGAGCATGGCTCCCACGTTGAGTTGCCAACTACTCACCCTTTGAGCCGGCTTCGCCGTCTTAACACCAAATCCCAGGCCACTGTCCTCATCCTCGTCCGTATTTGTTGAGGTACCTTGACCTGCGCCGTAAACGACTTTGGTTCTATCCACATCAGCTTGACGATCCTGTTGAAGCTACATCCGCAATAACACCCGATATGGACAAAATCTGACGGACCTCATCCACGTAGACAGTACGTGAGGTAGCAACCTCCATCCGATCACCTAGGTCAACGAAATACTTGTAGGTTCCCTTCTTCTGCTCGGTGACCAACCCGTATCTTGCCAACAAAGTTACCGGTTGCCAAAGGTCTCCAGGCACAGAGGACTCACCCTTTAACACCTATCGTGAACCCTTCCGCCAGCTGGAAGGGAATACTGAATAAGGTCCGTTTGGGGGTCTCGTGTATCCTCATCTGGCTCAATAGGTCTTCGATCCGAGAGATTGAAATCGATTCAGGAAGCACTGAAGAACTGTCAGCCGAATCTTCCTCTTCTTCAAGGTTCGTGGGCATTAAGATTTGCTAGCCATACACCTTAAATCAATCAACGTCCAAGCAGGTGGAAGATATCACTCACAGAGTAGAATTTGGAGACATCAAACGGCTTTTCCTCGGTACTGATGAAGAACGGTTCAATGGAGACGCCAGCTTGGATGAGGTCCTGTGGTAACGTTAACATTATCGCTCACGCCCGAGGTAGTCGAACTGACATCTAGTGTAGTTTTCGCCGAGGTAATCAACTGCTTGCTACCGCGCCCTGAATGTGGATCATCCTCGTCCGTAATCAGAAACACACGCTTGGTTGCTGTCTTTGGAGCTCTATGTATATCTCAATAACCTAGAGGGAAGCGGGAGAAGGAGGGACGGCGAACCCATCACGCAAAACCCAGTTACAACTGGTGAAGACATCACCCATCGGGACCCGTTTTCCAATCAAAGGAGGGAACGCCTCTCGCAACTCATCAGGGTTTTCGCGCGCAGCTTTTCTAGACTTGAGAGCGTGGACACGATGAATGTGAAATCAACGGACCATCGAGCAACTGTATCAACTCTTGGACTTTGGGTGCGCTCAGAGGAGAAATGGGCTGGAAGACCAAGGTATTTCGCTTGAGTTCCGAAATTGCTGCACGACCATTCCTTGTCTCGTGTTACATCGTGTTACTTGTCGATAAGAGTGCAGTATATTATCATGGATCCTCACTGTGTTAAATAGCATGATTCCGACGGAGTCATTCGGGCCGACAATGATCTTTCTCTTCTGGATTTGCATGGCCGCTTCTAGGGCAGTAAAGAGGTGACAGGTTTTGACATCCTCATAGTTTGGATCATCGCGAAGCTCGAGCATAGATTCAGAACAATCGATACAGAACAGGATCACGTCCCTCCTTCCTTCAAAGAACTAGAGAAAGCGTAAGCATGGAGTAAGACGGAGAACATCATAACATACAGAAACGTCTTGAAGTTCCTCCTCCTCTTCTTCATCAATCTTATTCCAGTCGTCATAAGGAGGCATACCGGGTAGGTTTTGAGGTGTATTGGTTATGTTATTCGTAAGGATGTCGCGGTACAAATGGGGGATCGTGACCACGCGTTCGTCACGTTTTCGTCACAATTTCGTAATCACACCGAGCCACACCGTCATATCGCTTCCCCCTGATCGTCCTATAACTTCCTGATTGCATTGCACCCAGACCGTGGATAGTTTTATCACTGCAGTGAACGGGTCCGAAACTCAATGGAGTTCGAGCTGCCTCCTCTACGTGAAATACCTCCAAGTCAATTTCGAGACCTGGGATCTCTGCCGACCTTGGTGATTAAAACAGACGGGGACGTTGAAAGATGGAAGACCACTCGTTCTTACTATGATTACGACTTATTTTTGCGGCGCCTTAATGAGTCGGTGGTTGGGGTAATGCAACCCTGGAACCCAGAATCTGTTTCCCAGGTAAGAGATGAGTCTCTCCGGCATTGTTCACATTGACTGGATGCCCGCAGTCAGTTACCCAGACCTTGGCCCTCCTTGACACACTAGAGGGATGGATCGAAGATATCCCTCCACTGAATACCCCACAAAGATTCGGAAACCTTGCCTTCCGCACCTGGGGAGCTCGTTTGGAAGAGGTCAGAATCTCTGTTGCTGTTGTGAATGGTCACTCAGTCCAAACAGCGAGCCGACGAATTGCTTGACATACTGCTTCCGCCGAACTATAGGACACTGGTTCCGTACATCAAACCTTATTTTTCGACATCCTTCGGTTCCTTCACCCGCATGGATTATGGAACTGGGCACGAGACATCATTTGCCCTCTTTCTTCTATGTCTGACCCTTGTACGCTTCTTCCAACCTGCTCAAGGTGAGGAACGCCAATTGGTCCTGTGTGTCTTCGTCCGTTATCTCCGCCTATGTTGGAAACTACAAGATGTCTATAAACTAGAGCCTGCCGGAAGTCATGGGGTCTGGGGTCTGGATGACTATTCATTCCTCCCATATATCTTTGGGAGCGGCCAATTACGAGGTGAGTATTGCGAGTCTCGGTAGGACCAATTGCCCAGTCCCTTGTAGACCAGACTGCTATACCTCCATCCACAATTCTACACACACCGCTACCCGCAACTAATTTGTACTTCTTGGCCATAATGCGCATACACGACGTTAAGCGAGGGCCCTTCTTTGAACACTCTTCCCAATTGTATTCCATCGCGACAGGAGTTCCCAACTGGGGCAAGGTGAACTCTGGTCTATTCAAGATGTATCGAGTACGTGAGATTTTACGACATTCGTTGCCTCGGGGGTTTTGAAATTCGATTAGGCTGAAGTCCTAGGGAAACGTGTTGTTGTACAGCACATTCCGTTGGGCGGACTCTTGGAGTGGGAATCACCGGCTTCAGAAACAGCTCCTCATTTAACCTCGTTCACTCCGCAGTCCTCTGGCACCCAGACAACGACAATCCCAGGTGTTGTGTCCACGGGACATGATAACTCTCACCCAATTCACCCCGGAGGTCGTAACTGGCATACTCCACTGCCAGCAACTCAACAAGCGGCAAGGGTACGAGACCCGACCATTACGGAATCCGTGGCTTCTCTAGACGATGTCCGCAAACCATCCATGGGCTCCACCTCTAAGCGCGATAACGTGGGCGGTGGGTTCAGATTGTCATGAGCTGTGACTTGTCATGGCAGATGCTGTAATTACTAGGGCTGTTTTGTCTTCAGAAGGGATAGAGGTTACGTGGGGATGACAGCTGCGTTCCCATTCGGTCTCGTAGATCACTCTATGTCGACTAGTTTTGTATTGATTTGTACAGGGTGCTCGAGAATGATGCAAAGCCGCGTGATCGTGACAAGGTCCCGCTTCCCTTGTGCATAACACACGTCCAAAAATGTCATGGATTTCGAAACTACTTCATGTGGCGTTTTCCTTTATGTGGCTATGATAGGCGCCCATAATTACAGGTACAAGCGGCACAAACCCGAGGCATTGAGGTCGAGGTTGGAAAGCCGTCCTATCTCAACCCAGGCTTTCCTTACCTGTGCGTGATGTAAACTGGATGTGAACTGTCACGTCTGCCGTACCATGCATCTCAGAGATGCTCCGCAAACTCGGCATACACAGGTTGCTAACCAACTGGACCCGAACTGATGGTGTCGTAAGAAGGTTTTTGGTGAGCGGCGGGGGTGTCAGCTCGACAAATTTCGTTACGTTGCGAGGCAGGAGAAGTGGTTACCTTACAAAGTTGGTCCCAGGCCCCTCCACCGGGTTCAGAATATTCGGGATTCAAGCCGTTACTCTAGCCTAGAAAAATCACTGACGATATTTTCGGGGGCCGAGTGAGGTAAGGCAGTGAACGCTATACCTATTAATGCCTCAATGCACGTCTCCACTATCCATATATATACGCAATCCTACACGCCTTTCGCCGTAACTTGCCTTGTCCAAGACACAATCGACCCCGTGTCTGGACCTTAATCTCAGTTGCACGTTTGTGGACTAAAATGAGAATCACACTCTTCCATTTCTGTTAGCTTGAAGGCGAATCTCCCCGACTCAACCTCTTGGAGTTACCTAGACTTTCTTTCACTAACCACATAGGTATCGCATGTTTGAGTCCAAGTGTCATCGATCAAGGTCAGACCCATATCTTGAACAGCGACCACTTGGAGGCCCGCAAAATAGTTGCGGATCGGACTGCTCAACCGAATATATCACTTTTTGGACGTCCCGTCTCTCAGGGGCTACTGAAGCTGTTTCGCCGAGAATGTTGTCGTATTCCTCATACACGGAAATATCATATCAGGAGCTCGCCCATGTGAGGCGAGTATAGTCCATAAGGCATTCAAACTTCACATCGTCACCTAAGCCATAATGCGGGGCCTGGGAACTGTAGTATTGACTTCATTTGACCAGGCATCCTCACGAGTGGTTTCAGAGAACCCTGGGCCCACCTTAAATAGAATAGCGACCTTCATCTTTTGACCCTTGAGTGAGCGATTTTCCGTAAACAATCTACTTGACTGGCCATGGTTTCATTGTAATTACTCTAGGTAGTCGCCTAAGGGCAGTCAATATTGGACTAGTTGCAACTTCAAAGACGCTCACAGTCACCAAACTCACTAGATATTCAGGTGGACTCCATGGCGAGACCGAATGTCACTATACAATTTGATCTACACACCTCAGCCCTCGCTCCGCCTCTCGGCCTTTGCTTGTAATCGTCTCGCCCTCTATGTTATTTCCTCACTATAAAACGAGCGAGGAGGCCTTCGCCGATTGGTAACACCCCCACCATAATCGGTCCCTCCTGCCTGGCATATTGAGCGCTAATTTGATTTCGGTAGCCCGGGCAATTAACCTTCAATAATCGGGCTCGGGGCCTATATCTGCGGTTTGAACTCTGACCCGACCGAGAACCGACACACCAATTTACCCCGTAAAAAATCTCAACCGCGGTAGTCAATCTAATGTATCGACTCGAAACACTTGTGGCTCCTTGGCCATAGACTTTCACCTTCTGGCTGAATGATTTCTGGAACTCATACCTTGTGCCACAACAGTGAAGTTGGCTGGACTCGCCTTGGACCCTCAACGATCCGAACAGCAGTGACGAAATTCGCTAAAATTTATCCACCCTTCACCGCCTACTTTATAAAGTCCCAGAGGCATCCCGAAACTCACCTTCGCAATGGAATTACGAATACACCTCGGCTCGCGGCCGCGAACGTTCCAGAAGATCTCCTTCCTCGCTGACCTTGGTCGGGTCTACAGACAACGCCAATGCTGGGTATCTTGCTTACCAAAACTCAACCTCTCTATGGCACATCGCAAGAGTTTTCCCAGTGTTCGAACATCCTCTCAACTTCCTTTTCTATGTCTGAGATATAATCCCGGCCCTTATGTTATCGGACTCTAACTGCCCTGGGCACCGGGTTCGATTGTGCGTCCAACGGGGAAAGCCCCCAGGTTACAGAAGTCGGTAGTATCACATTATTCTCGCCAATCCATGCAAAGCCACTTCATTCATTCCTAGCGCTGCAGAAGTTGGCGTAGATATGCTGACTCGAAGATTGTCATCAGAATCTTGAGTGACGATTTAAAGGAGCTCGGGGCTCAGGTGGTTACGGGTCCATGGCTTTCGTCGAAGCAGCGGAGCTGAGCTTCGATGTCGTAGGTATGAGCTCCCACGTTGAAGAGCAGGTGCTGTGATCTATCGGTGTATCGTCATGCTATTACAGCGCGCGCTGTTTTCGACATGTGAACAGAAGTACAATATATGCTCAGGTTGCTTGATGTTGGTGGTAGATTCTAGGGCTGGGTTAAAAACTCTTTTGTTAAAAACATATTTCAAATTCACACGTTAATAACATGTTTTTAACATATTTCACAACATGGGGGTCGATCGGGGCGTGTGAATATTGTGAAATTCAGCACAAGGAGTTTTGGCCGCCCTCAGAAAAGTTTCGTGTCCACTAATCCCTGTTGTGAATATTCTTTGCACCTTGAAAACATTATCAATGCTTTCTGCTCAACAATGGCGACATCCAACTCATCACTCGTTGCAACACCAAGTGGAATGTTGCCGATTTTGTCAAGCTTGATAGCCCTGCACTCAAGGCTTTGATTCACCATCTCGCTGGGGGTGAGGGTTTGGCGGGGGAAGGAGTAGTTGATGCTCCTTCGCTGACTTCGAAGCCGCCTAGTGGCCATCCCGATGACTGGGATATGGATGACTACCTCTAGTAATGGGTTCCATACATTGCATTTTCAACTTTTTCTCTTCGAAATGTCGCCCTACATCCCTTAGTATAATAAAACTTATGTAATACATTTTTCACTGTTTTTAACACTGTGAAAACCATCTCACATGACGCCTCGGTGAATCTCACGTTAATAACTCGGCCGATTCTGATTTTAACCCAGCCCTAGTAGATTCGGAAATGTTCCAACATGCGGCCTGTTTTCTCCCAGACCGTTGACCAGTGATCCGAAGATCATCGTGAAACCAGGGCGGTTCTACGTCCTCAAGGCATCCAGGCTCGCTGCTATCATCATTACTCGGCGCGTTTTTCTGAGCGACCCTCAAAGGTCGAGGTGGCGGCAAAGGTGATCTCGGATCACCCCAAGGTCATGTGTATGTGGACCTCGTTCACTCGATTAATTTTGCGATGGCAACTTGTGCACCTGACAGACTACATCAATCATGATGGGGGGTACATGGTGCCTTCAACTTCATTCTCTTCGATCATCAAGTGGTATATCCTTATGTACTATCCGTGAGGGGATTCTACATCATACCTCGGAACCCCGGGACCTGAGCAGCGTAAGGAATCCTCTTGTGCCGTGTGAGCAGCGAAGTGATGCTTCCGAGCGCCCTCGAGGCCAGTGATTAGCTCGGTTTCAATAATATGGGCGCATACGGTATACTCTGTGTGTAGCTAACCAATTCAACGGCTTAAGCTCAGTGGCGTGATTTACATTACCGGTGTTATTGGGCCTCAGAAGTGCGCAACGTACTTATGGGACTTGCGAGATGCTGGACACGGGCTGTGCGGAACATGAGAGTCGATCGTTCATTATTCCCAAGTTTCTGTGTTTCTTGTGTCGTACGTATTTGGTTGTCACATGAACGAGGAAGCAATTCGGTACCGACTTGCGATAAGGGCGGGCTTGCGCAGAGAAGGGTTGTCAAGCCGAGCGCCCTGGAGCTGGAGCAGAATTCCCGCGCTTGCTCGTGACATTCGAGTCGAAGTCACAATCATTGCGCGATCGAAGTCAAGCTTCTCAGGAACAAAACCAAATCGTCAACGATCGAAGGATTCTCTATTTTGGGATATGAAGACCCCACGCCGCGGAGACACGAGTTTTGAAACCAGGCCGGTTGTCTGAGAGCACGAACTGATCGTGTGGTTCCAGAAGAATTTGGGGTACTTTGAGGCAGTCCATGGCAGCACGAGACGCCGAGAAAAGGTTCCAGCACGAGCTATTGGGCCGAGCACTTGGCCAGGCACTCGCGAAACGAGTCTAACGGCGGCCATTGAGGTTCACGAGAGGTCACTATGGCTTTGAACGGACGTCGACAAGGGTCGCAATGGCGGCCGTAGTGAGAGACCAGGGAGGCCGAAAAAGGCAAGGGATACAAAGCCTGTGATGATCTCCTCAGTTTGGTGCACCTCCTTACGGCGATATCTCGAAATCTTGCCGAAGGGGGGCCGTAAGGGGTTTTCTAAATCAGGCACATACCTACGCGTGGTGGATCCAGATTAGGGCTCAATTGGATGAAATGTAAGCCTCGGAAACAAACCGAAAACAAACCATTCCGCCTAATTCCTCCAACCACCCAAGTCGCCTTCTTGACGTCAACCAATGCCGCTTTGAACCGCATTCCACCCCGCTTCTCCCAACATACTTAAGCAACTCCACTCCTTTGCTTTTCGCTTTCGAAACCATGACTTCTGGTATGCTACAGGTATGTTCCCATCATCCCCCCTCATATCCCCCCTCACTCCCCTCCAGGACCCCATGCAAACTCCAGCGGCAGGTTCCACCCCCCGCTTTCGCCCTTATGCAAGTCCCAAACACCAAGTCATGAAAGGCCGTTATATAACCAGCAACGATCCCCGTGGCTATATGTGAGCACACATGAGGGCTCTCTGTTACCCCTGGATATTGATATACACCCCAGACCCGTGTATGAATACCCCCTCAATGGCCAGTGGATCATGATGGATATAGACGATGGGTACATTCTGTGGACGGGCATCTGGAAAGGTGCGTCAAACTTAATCTCTCAGCCAACACATCGCTCACAGCCACATTAGCGCTGGGCAATTCCAAAGGTCGATAGTGCTGCGAACTACCATTTGTTCGTTTTTACTCAACTTCCCTTATCATACAGCCGATATTGTGAAGATGATCGACTCTCAGCCCGACCTTGCTCCACTCATCCGACGAGTACGCGGTGGCTATCTAAAAATACAAGGCACATGGATGCCCTACGAGGTCAGTTGCTGAACTTGCACCGGATCCCAACTATGGCTTACACAACACATAGGTCGCTCTCCGCCTCTCAAGACGGTTCGTGGTCTCAAGTTCCTGATTCTGGACGATTCGTCTGACACCCCCCTTCCCCGTCTCAGAGTAGCATGGGCAATTCGTGAGGACCTAGTGCCCCTCTTTGGGTAAGTCGTTCTGCCAGCTCATTCATTCTATCATCTCACTAATCAATGTGTTCAAGCCCTACATTCCCAAGTACATGTTTGTCCCCGGACCAACCAGGATATGGTCAGGTTGTCGCTACCGGCAATAACAGAAGGCGGACACGGCGAAATACCCAAACTACTGCACCGATACCACAGCCTCCGAGGGAACCAGGCAACCCCAATTGGACGGTTGTTACACCCAACCCTGGCGTCAGTACCCCGAGTCCCTCTCATCAGTCTCTACCTTCCTCTAGTCCTGGTCATGGGTACCTGCCCCATCACCCACGTTTGGACCGCTATCAGCTTCCGCCCCCGATGTCCGGTCCATCTCCCTCTGGAATTCTTCCGGAGCAACTGCCCAGCGGTAGCTCCAATGTACGGTATTCCCCTTATATCGGCCATCTGGCCTCGCGCAAACCGTCCCCAGGTTCTCTATCACTCGAAATTCCTTCCCCAGCACCGGAGTCGGAGAGGATCACTTTGCCACCATTAAAGGCTCCGCCCACCGCTCAGGGCCCCAGCAGGGCTTCTTATGCGCTGCCTCCGATCTCCGCACTGGAAGATTTGCGAGGTGTCCGTAACAATGATTCCGCCGCAGTATTGAGGCGGTTGCGATCAGACGACGAGCCTTTCACATATTCCGATTCTCATTCACGCACAGCTAGTCGAGACGATGATGAGAAGACCTGGATGAGGAGGCACTCTCTTGCAGCCCAGCCCTATTCGTAAGAATCTTTTATCGTTTCCTTGATCTCCTCCTGATCTCCTCCTGCTCCAGGCGATTAATGGATTTGTCACCCAAACGCCATCCGAGCTCACTTCCAGCCTACTCACATTCTTACGCAACTCATCCCTACTATGAGTATCAGAACCGACAGCGCAGGCGGACTTCTCGCCCACCCTCCCGTGCCTGCAGCGCATCCCAACGATCACACGAAGGTGATTTCTCTGCCAACAACTCAACGTGTGAACCTTCCCCAGTGTCACCATCCACACCACACTCGGTCATTTCCTCGCCCGGCCTATCGCACCGCTACCGAGACGAGAACTCGAACGCTATGGTCCCGCTAACTATCGCTGCTGACAGGATTCACTTAGACTCCACCTCCGAAACAGGTCAGCACTCTGAATACAAAGGCCGATACAATGACAGCGGAAACGAGAGCTCTGCTACGCCTCCCACTAAATACCCGGAGCTCAGTGCAACCGCCCGGCAGCAGCCTTTGAGACCATGGTAGGTCATGGTGTCATTGAATTACTTCCCCTACTCCATTTTTACTATATTAATATTTTGTTTATCTGTTACTTTCGCCACCATGGATGGTTTTATTCGTGCCCATGCGTTGCCTCATGTTTGAATATTTGCTCAGTCAGACATATATCCTTGATACCCATGCCAATCTTTCCTTTACATCATTCTCTACATATAGCACTACCTACGTACAATTGCATGTTGATACCTCATAGCATACCATAACAGTGCATTGTTCTCAATATCTGCATTAACTCGTGGCAAGCGATGATGCATCCATGTGTCCACCGAGTATCTGTCTGTTCACAAGACCTTGGTGCTGTTTCTGGGAACGGAGAAACATCGACAAATCTTTTTGTTGTTCATCGAAGACCTGGATGTTGACATGTTACACCCCGGCATCTTAGATGGATATATGGACCTTTGTCGACGCAGTATCATGAGCCAGACTTAATCTAGGTCTTTGACGTGGGCCAATGGATGCCTATCGAAGACAGGAACCTAGTCTTTCAATGGATTTAGAGTGTCTCGTGTACTGCCTCGCGCTCGAATTTTGGAAAACTCGGGAAAATACTCCGTTCACATGCCACCGAAGGCTGATGTTACGACGAACGAGCTAGTGAAATAGTGCCTTGAGCGGCGTAGATGTCGTCACTTCACCATATCTTTGGATGCCTACTTAGTAGCTTGGTTTCGTCGTTTTAACGGAAGTTGCCAGGTACGAACATCCTATAATTAACACTTCGAACGAGATGAAACCGAAATGATTTCGGGTCTTAAATTTTGACCTCGATAACCCCTCATGTTTATCCGGCACCGGCCCGTAGGAAGGTAAATATTGTTTTTTTTTACCCTGCGGTTTCTCCCAAGTGATTCGGACTTATCAACAACTTATCATACTCATATTATTATTATTTTTTTCTGCGATCCGGTACTCTCGGTCCCGATACTTTACTTTGTTTGCTACAGCCCTTACTGACCATCAACACATATGAAACGTGGATTAATTCCGTTGCATCTTCAAGTCGGTCAGGTTCACGGGCGGCCAAGGGTTCGATACTTTGTTGTCAAGGGTACCTGATTTTTTGAATTCCATTGCACCCGTACTCTTTGCTTCGGTGTTTCTTAGGTTCTCATCGTCCAAGCTCTGTTTTGTACAGGGACTAAACGGCCTTAGTGAACAGTCTGGACTCACCCACGAAGCTTCTGGCAATGAGTGGAAACACAAGGCCATAAATAGTTTGATTGTCTGTAGGCATGAGGGTGTGAGTAGCCAGATTCCGGGCCCTTGGATGATTTGCCCGCTGTTTCTTTGTACTTTGCAACGACGGAGATGAAATCCAGGGGAACGACAAAGGCGCATATTAGTGCGTTCCAAACAACAGCACCGAGATCCCGTAAACCATCAATACCCCTCCGTGTCGTCGGCCTTCGAATTCCCCTCCAAGCCAGTTCCTGCTTCTAGTGCGTTTCGTCAGACAATTTCTAGAAAATAAGGTGATAGGGAGCGAAAAAAAAATTACTTTACGTTACGCAGTGTTGATTTGTCTACCTCTGAGATAATGCTCATTAACCATCGGCCATCCGTATGAGATCCGTATCGTCATCGCAGTGAAAAAGGAGAGACGACCAACACGACGCCGGGTCTACGCTCCGCCCGGCCGAGGTTTATGGTCTTAAATCCTTCGAAAATCTCTTTTCTTTTCCACGTCCGTGGGCTCCTGTCGTTCCCAGTATGCTCAGTAGCACGATACAACCAGGCTTGACAAGTGCACATGCGATAATCGCGCGAACATTCCAAACCTTAAGTCGTGAGCCGTAGCCTGCAGGGGAGTACGGACACTGAGTAAAACAATAAACATAATTGGACATTGTAACATAGGCTGTTCGATCGAGCTGTTCTCGAACTCCGAGTTTTGAAATGCTTAAGCGCCGCTGTAGTAGGCGAGAGACCAAATGAGATAGACCTTCGTCCAGCTTAATTAAGTCGCTCGAGGAAATCATTCTATTCGCGCCCCAGATGCCAAGACCTGGTTGGAACTGGTTCGCGCCTCCTCGAAACACATTTGTGTCCCCTCACGGTGCCGAGGGCATGCCCGCATCATGAGAAGAGCTCCGAGGTACAACCCTCTCCGTGAGCACCTGAATATTAAAAACACCTGCTTCCAATCCTGGGACACAAAAGTACACAGCAGGTGGTCAACTTGGTCACGCGGACAGAGACCTATCCACTGACTGCCCGACAATTGAACGCAATGCTTAGAATATTCCGCGATATTCCTCGGAGCTTGGAAGGAGGCTATCAAGTGAACGAAACATACGAGACTTTACATGATACTCGCGAAGTATCCCCTTTCAGTTATTTGCAGGACTCGCACTTGGATCCCCGGCAGCCCAATGGGCCCCACAGTTTAGAAGTTCAACTCGGGGGTGAATCAGTGTCTTGGCAGCCGCGCTAACCTCCCTTTCGAACCTTCGGGTGAATCTTTTAGAGAGAATCATGGCCAACTTCTCCGTTTATCCCATGTTGAGCACCCGAGATGGCGAAAAAGCCGTTAGTATCGCGACCCACTTTCAACATGTGAATTTGACTAAAAGGGGACAAGAGGACATGGGCAACAGAACGATCGTTCAAATTGTCTGTCTGATTCACGAATTGGAGTTTGCAACGTTGTATCTACTACAGCACCCGTGGGCATCCTCCCGGACTCCAGCATAACGAATGTTTATTCAGGGGGCAAAGGGAATGTATGCACCACCAGGGACCTATTTCAAATCCGTTGACCATTCAGGGGCAGTCCGCACCCGCCAGCACTCATCAGACGATCAAGAGGAGTTAGTAGTGCCTTGAACCAGGACATCTCGGGCGTCAGACCAAATGTTTTTTGTTCAAGCCGTTTCCCATGTATGTCAAAAGAAGATAAAGGGTAGTCACACTAGAAGGACATCCAAGGGGGAGTAGGAGACTTATACACCAAGAACAGCTTAGTGCCTTCGTAAAACAAGACTTTCAGGGCAAAGTGGAGCGTCGGTGTACATCGGTGCACCCTGTCAGAAGGTGAAGTAGTGTGAGTGTTCAAGATCAGAGCGTCGTGTAAGAACCGTTGCCAGGAAGATTGCGGAGAAAATGTTGAGGCGGTGTAGAGCGTGGAGATATAGGGGCGCAGAGCGATCCAACGCATTAAGGACGGAGAGGAACGGAGGAGGGTGAGCAAACAAAAAAAAGTTGACATATACGTATGCATCCTAAAATACCCAAACGATAGCGCAAGCAGATATAGGTGGTCACGGCAGGTGTTCTGGTGCCCTTACTTTACCATCTCAGGAAAAAGATGAACCAGTTTTTCGTTGAGGTAGTAAAGACGACCAAAATCCAAGCATTAATCTAATCATTCAATGGTATCGATCAAAGACTGTAATGCGCTACTGAGCAACCAAGAAAGGAACCATATTAGGGAGTTACTTACCCAATCATCCTCATGAGGACAAAACCGACGGTAGATACGACCTAAACAGCATGAGTCCTTCACATAAAATCCAACGAGGAGAAACGACTTACAAGAGTAGCGATAATACTCGCTGGCACACCGTTCGCCAAGAAATCCACATTTGAGAGGTATAATACGCCCAGCTCGTCCTCCTGCGTTGCCCTAGACAACCAGAAAAAAAAACCTACGTCAGCATCACGGAGCCGGATGAAAGATAACACAGAATGCAAATCGAACGTACGCAGTCTGGTTCGGGAATCCGGACACCGGCATACCCATACCCGTGGAGCAAATGAGCGCAGTGACAAAAATGAGTAGGTTTTGTGGTTGATTGGGTAGGTTCTTTCCGACTTCTTTAGCGATCGGGACAAGGAGGATGCTGGCGATCGTGTGCGAGATGAATGTCGAGATGACCTGTAGGTGGTTAAGTGGTGTGTGAGGAACCCCCATCTGGGGGGAGGTAACGGGGCGAGAAGAGGTGAGACATACCAAGACAATGGGAGAGAGAATGAGCACAACGATGTACAGTGAGTATCCGCTTACAAGGTCGCGGATGACGATGTCCATAATCTCGAGAAGGCCAGATGATACAACGCCTTTGCCAAGAGCAATACCTCCCATGGCAAGGAAAACGATCGTCCAAGCAAACTTCTCAAAGTCGTCCTGTATAGTGATTGCCCAAACCATCAGCAACTACGGTGGCGTCATCCATAGCACCCAACTCACCTTCTTCAGCACCCCAGTAGCAAAGAATAACAACACCGGAATGAGTGCAATAACACCCATATCGCCCACCCACCTCTCAATACTATGTTCCACACACCACAGCCCAATAGTCACAATACACACAAACGTAACCCACCACTGTTTGATCGTGAACTGCTCCTTCGTCGGCCTGATTGCTTTAATCTCGATTTCACCTTCACCGTCAGGGGAACGGGAAGGTCGATAGGAGAGGAGGAGGAAGCCCCAGATGAGCAGGATGGAGATGATGGAGACGGGAAGGGCAACTGCGAACCAGGAACCCCAGCCAATTTGGGGATCCATATACTGGATGGCGATGAGGTTTTGGGGGGAGGAGATGGGCGAGCTCTGACCGCCTATGTTGGCTGCAAGTGCAATTGCGAGCTACAGAGTTGGGTGAGTGGTCAGTTATAGACGCGCGGTGGGAGAGAGGACTTACGATGAGGCATGGTGCAAACGTTGACCGAGGTGGAAGTGTTCGCAAGATCGGCTAGGGCAGGTGTAAGTCGAATGTAGACATGATAATATGTTGGGTTACATACGCGGATCAAAGTGAAGCAAAGCGTCGGTGCGGCCACATTACTGAAAGAGTCATAAGAGTCGTCATACAAAGAGTCTAGCGACAAATGCTTACCTAATCCACATACTTGCAAAGCACGACACACACATGAAAGCCAGCAGGACAGTCCTAGGTCTCGTTCCCGCAAAGCTCAGTACTCGAGTAATAATGACTCGGTCGATATTCGTCTTGCTCAGGGCGGAAGAAATCGTGAAGCCTCCGATAAGGAGCATGATTGTGGGGTTGAACATGACGGAGAAAACATATCTGCGGAGTTACAGAGCTGTTAATAGAGTCGAATAATTGAACGGCGTAGGAAACGGACGTGGTAGCATCACGAGTTGTTAGCCGCTTGTGGTCTTCATCGCGAATGACACGCAACGCAATTAGAAGTGCGGGCACTAGGAGGGAGGTAACAAAGAGAGGTATAGCCTAAGGCAAACGATTCAGTCTAGCATCAAAAGCTTCAGAAAAAGGATACACACCTCTGATGCCCACAATATCGTGCAAAACACCAAGATCGCAAAACAATTGTTCGCCGCCTCTGTTTCAACAACTCTCACATTCAAAAGCACAGAAAATACAGCAACGGCAATAGCTCCCCAAATAAGTTTACCCGTAATCCTGAAATGACCAACAGGTGTGGGTATATCGACCAGCGGTGCTTCCGGTTCCGTAACAAGCGTGGCCCCGGCCAAATCTACACGGCTTCCCTCGCCACGACGTTCACGACCAATCATCTGTCTCCAAACTGTATCCCGCTCCCAAACAATGTTTTCACGTTGGTGCAGGCGTAACTGTTGTTTCGCTGCAGCTCTGTCGTGATGTGTGACACACCTGGCGTAGAGGTCCACGAGGCGGTTGATGCACTCATTCACTTTGTCCTTGGAGGCCTGTGTGAACGGTGGGGCGATTTCCACGACCTCGTGTAGGTATTTGTCCTTGAGCTCGGAGTACGTAACCTTGTCGTATTTCTTGATGATTTTTCGGAAACCGGTGTAGTTGATGTCAACGTAGGAACGAAGGTTGGTGAATGAGATATAGAGGGTAGTGATGCGGCGTTTGAATAGAATTCGTGTGTCGTAAGCGTAGTCGGTCTTGGCCGTCCAAATGGTGCCGTCGTTGAAGTTTCCGGAATTCCAACTGTCACGGAGGGAATGGAATTTATTTGCGATAGTACCCATTGGTTTCTGTAGTAAGAACCCCCCCTCCTCGAGTGGACGAGGATCCTCTGTCGACGAGACACTTGAACGACGCCACTCGGAAGGTCCAGGGACTGGAAGGGCACCAAGTAAGCATTGCTGTCGAACGAAAATAACAAAGAACGCACCCGACAAACGCCTGCCCCCAGAACTGGACTTGCGGTGACGACGTCTCTCGGGACTCTGAGAGATAGAAACACTCTCGTCATCATCGTCGTCATCACTCCCCTCCAAATAGAGCGAGTTGCCTTCTAACCCGGCCTCCTCCTGTCTATTAACATCTTCCTCTAACTCTACCAGCTCATCCACGAGTTCCTTCTCCTGAGATTCATAGAACAGGGTGATCTTCTTGAGCTCACGGTCCAGAAGGGGAATAAAGAGGGCGTTGGTATTAGAGGGGTCGTGCTCGTCAAGTAGACCAGAGCGCTCTGAGGCTTCAACGTCCCGAAGAAACGAATGGGACAGCGCTGCATGGCCATGCTGCTGCTTCTCGAGTTGGTAGATGTACTTTTTCAAGGCACCGTAGCTGTTATGATTGGGAGCACGTCAACGCCGCACAAACAGCACAAAGCGGAGTCACCCACGCGATATACTCGTCCCACCAGTCGGAGACGGCGTTGAATTTGAGGGTAGAACTAAATGACGAGGCATTTAGATCCGGGCAGTCATTGAAGAGTAGAATAGATATTTACCTGAATTTCATTTTGAATACTGGTGGAGGTACCGCGGGGCGTAGTGTCCGGAGGGGAATAGGCTCCACTTTTGCAGTGGAAAAGAAGTGAAAAAGAGATAAGAGTCACAGAATGGAGGATGTTGTAACCGGATAACCTACACAGTCACTCTCCGTCCCAAGACTTTCAAGCACTTTGCTTGATCGAAAGTGGCTGTGGTATGTATGTACCTCAGCCCCGACTTTGCCTTTCCTGGAAACCTGCGCTCCCACGTGAGTGTTTTTCCTGTCAATGTCAAAAATTTAGAATCATCTCACGTATTCTTAGCTCTCGCGCTCTTTCTAACCCTCCGCTGGGGTGGATGTTATTAAGCTGTCCTCGAGGCTGGGCACCTTATATACTATAGCACGTCCGACTTGATCTCTTGGCCTAAACATACTTGTGGACCTCTGCTGAATGGCTACTCTTCTCCATCGACGTCTTCGTTCTATCCTCGGATCCCACGTCAGTTAATATCACCATCATTCCCGCACCTGAATAGGCTTCCTCTCCTCTCAGTCTCGCACCGGAACAGGGTGTTCTCAGCTCATTTGACATAACTAACGCCCAGTATATCCCTTCACGTTGATACACTCCCACTTTCCTCCTTTCATCCGTCATGGGTGCCTTGCAGCCACAAATGTCGAGCGTCCAACGACGATGACAGTTTTTGAAGTGTGATACGCGAACTCCAACGACCCATGTAACTGTGCTACGCCGACTCAGCCCGTATCCCAATGAGCCAAAGTCTTGGTTGCATTCCGGTTGGTCTCCACCGATATATATCGATAGTCCTCACACGCTTACACCTTGTCCAATGGCGATCTTCATATGTTCGGCAACTGTTCTATGAAAACCTGGATCCATGAGGTGAGAATTGCTTGTGCATATTCATCGCACACGACCAAGAATCCAAGATAGACTTCTTTCCTACTCGCTGCTTCGCTTACCAGGCTACACATTCCTATGACTATGCTTCTGAGAGGCTATTTCTGGAAGTCAGCAGTGGTTGGGCGCAAGCAATGCTGACTCGTGTGCGCCTGACGTCTACGAATCCTCGAATGCAGTGGAGGTAAGGTGTTTACCGGACTTAATCCCCATCATCGTTTCGACTGTTTCTCCTAGGATCTCGCGCAGATGAGCGTTCTAGAAATTTCTCCCAGCGATGCTCTTCCAGAAGGCTGGATGTCAGACTACATGGTGAACCAACCCTCCTTCCTCGACGCTCTTTGGCAACGCCTGTGCCACCCTTGAGCGACATGCGCAAAGGAGCTCGAAATGTCGATGACCTCAATTCAACCCCTTTGTCCAATCTGCGTGTCTCTCCGAATGCAAATCCTATTGTTAGCGCCCTCCCAACGAGCCCAGCTGAGCTAGCTCCTATGATCACGTTTCCGGTCCATCACCTTCGCCCTCGCCCTTCACTTCGGGAGAAGAACTGCCACAAGCGGCCCCAAAGAATTGGATTTTGGGCGGTTCTGTTTGGTGGCCTAGTGTCCGCTGGAATCACATATACAACCCCTGTGACGCTCTCTGGTAGAAACCTACCCCCAATTCGGCTTGATGCACTCCATCTCACTAAAGCCATTGAGGGCGCTGCAAATGCCCTTTCTTACAAGATAATCATATCCATAGAAAGAATGCACCATGTAAGTATGTTCAACTGAATCTTCTCCTCATCCGATGTAGAAGAATCCGACTGTATTCCTAAATCAGCCAGCCAAGCCTCCTTCACCGTACACCTCGCATCGATCCTAAATTAAGCATTGGGTCCAAAGGCTAGCGGTCCGGTAGAGGATGAAGATGTGACAAATCTCATTCCCACTTTGGACATTCTATAAGGGACACTGTCACCACAGTGACTAATTGGCAAGAGCACGTTCGTCCTACGCGCACATGCGTAGACCGACCCACAATCTGTCAGTACTCCACATATATGTCGGGTATGCAAACGTACTCATTGGTGGTGAAATTTTTTGGATCGAGGGGCCACCAGTCCCAACACGTGAAAATCTGCTTCCGGAGAGGTTTCATGGTGAGGGTGAAAAAGAATTCAATCATTCCGGGAACGGAAGAAGACTTGCAATACTGTAGACGAGCTCAGGGATTATCAGTCGGTTTCAGGGGCTCTCTTGAGACCAAAAGGAGCTCTCTGAGTACTTCAAAAAAATAGCGACGGGCCCCGACCAAGAAGGAGAAAATACAGTGCAAGTGGGTGTGTGGCTTTTGACGTCGGGCGGATGGGAATGGCCGTTCATTCTATGTTGAGAGTACTCGGAGTACATGCCAGGATTCTATCCCTTTCTTTTCGGAAACTCTCGTGGACTATGATTAGCCTGAAACTGGCTCGCGGTCACCAGCAGTAGCTCACCGATCTTGGTCGCTGAGAGAACGATGACGCTCAAGTTCTGTTATTGGAGGCAACGCGCTGGTAGATAACTTGAGCAAGAAATATGGCATAGATTCAATTCCGCCCTAGTGAATGGAAGAGCAGAAGCACGAGTGTCGAATAATAGTCGGACGTTGAACGGAATCATCCGTGCGGGAGCAAGGTACTGTTCCCCTCAGCCCTCCCAGTGTGTTCGGAACTATAAAGATACTGGAGAAGCGAAGGGGCCCAAAAGAGCCAGTAAACTAACACGCGACCGTCCCGAAATTCATCTGTCATTCTCTGCACGGCACCCGACCAGGTGCCGACTTACAGTTCTACATCAAAGCTGCCACTTTACTCGGCATCTCGAGTACGTTTCCGATCCCGAAGCACACAAGATCATGTTACACAATCCTGCAGGTGAGGAGACTCGAGTTGCAAAAGTGAGCGATATGACCATACGTAAATGTAAGGCTCAAAATGGCTAAAGATGACCTTGAACGACGAGGAAGAACAGCTATTAATGTATTTAGCTTCATGAGCATAGCACCGGACTGAATTCCCGAATGCCGAGCCGAACAGAAGGAGGTTGGAGGGAAGGACTATATCGAGAGCGGGTTTGATTAGGCTTAGCCTCCCTTCGTACTTGTAGAGACTGGCTTGAATCTTAGCTACTGAAACACCCTCACTTTTACAGGATGGCATTTGTCATTCCCATAGCAGCCCATAGAACCCGTCTCTCTGCCGAGTAATGACATTACATGACTTGGGGCTTGAATGATTAATGCCTTTGGGGCTGGAGGTATGTCAGCAGGCTTATTGGTGTATTGTATTTCCTTGAGTTTCACAATTCTTGTCTTGCCACCGCCGCCCGGATCATCGTATGGAATAGCTGTCGCAGCTCATTGCTTCTTTAGCTTCTATTGGTCTTACCCCAAAATCGCCTCCCGTATTACATGCATCAAACCATCAGAGTTCCGAGCTTATTTTTAGCTACCAAAGTCTGTCCGCTTCGAGTGCCCCTTCGGCAGGCTGGTACCTGGGAAGTCCGGAGACTTGAGCTGGACACACACCTGGAACTCCCTTCCAAACAATCCTGCATTTCAATATACTCTTGAAGTCCGCCGCAGTAATTATTGACATATTGACGATATTAACTACATGAATACTTGATACCACTACATGGACTCAACTGAGTGATAACAGGGTCATGCATAATCTGACAGCGACTAGGCCCTAGGAATGCGTTGACCGTGATAGCGATCCGAAGAGACACGGCGGCGCTGGGAACGTTGATGGTGTGAAAAGCATACGAAGAGAATTTCGCTTTCGAACGGAGCACTAGACAAACTGTGCGCAGATTCCGATGTCTGTAAAGCGAAGCCGTTGGTAACACATAGAATGTTGAAGCCTGGGTGTACAATGCACTCCAGTTACTTCGAGATGGAGGGTTTGATGTTGCTATGTGAGCTCCGTATCACCAGCCTAGTCAAGATTATATTTTCGAGTATAAACTCCAATAGCCCGTTGCATGTCCTAGGAGATGATCTCTGTCCAGCGGGGGTCTTGTTTAAAGAAGATGGTGTGGCAGACATCTTGAGTCATCCTAAGGCATCGTTTTCGTCACTTTTCAATACATGCGTTTAGCCACAGGTCCCACTCATGGTCCTCGACTCAAAGCAATAACCACATCCTTACCCCTTTCAACAAACATTGTTTTCTGACCCCCGTTACCATAACCCATACTGCAGGTTACATGCCTCATGCACGGACAGAGTATACTGCTGTCACTATCAAATCGGCCGCCATCTGTTTTTGGGTTTCAATTGAATAATTTGAATAATACCTCGGGATGCAACCCTTATGCCGACTGGCAATAGATTGAGCCTAACCGCGACCTTAGCAAGCACTAGTGGCGCTGATCCTGCAAAACTCCTACCTCATAGTCTCGCTGTAAATTGATTACTACAAAACATGCAAGCCGTCAATGACGAGTGAGCGGTGGTGGCATTTGTGGGGGGCCGAAATAGTTAGCGAACATGCACGACGTTGGGGCTTGAGGTTGGGGCCAACTCTGGTATATAAGTGCTTCAGTCTTTGTGCTTGACCCTCAGGTCTCTCGACCACAGCTTTACATCTCCGCTTATCTCAACTCCGAGTACTCTAACAATGGCAGCCCAGGTGAGGCATCCGCATTTGCGACCTCGCAAGGCTGATATCTAAGGTCCTGTCATTATGCTCGTCTTCAGTTCAGGATTGTTAGCTCCTCGGCGGGCTCTTGGGCAAAGAACTTCCCCGCTCCAGGACCACCCCCTGTTTTTGCCCCCATCATCTGGGATGAAAACTCCGCCGGCCCGTGGGAGAGGGTATGTGCCTCTCATTCGTTGTTTTCCACCCTGCCCCCATAATAACACCATCTCCTGTTAGTGGATGATTGGGCCTTTCGAGGATGGATTGAGCATTCGTAACGCCGGGACTGGGTTCTGGGCTTATGCCAGGGACGACCAAGTCGTAAGTACAAGCTCAATCCTCTTCCTTTGCTTGCGATCTAGGGGGACTGAGTAATTTCTTGGTACGTGTAGTTCACCAGCTCCGAGTTTGATCCCGGAGCCTGCAAGTGGTCCATTGAACGTGCTGGTGGCAATCAGTTTGTTGTACGTCAACACTTCTTTTTGTAACCAACGTCTTCGGAAAGAATAATTTTTGCTTTTCAGATTAAGGTCCCCAATCAAGATTTGGTTTGGACCTTAGAAGGCGACCAGGTGGGGGTCCAATGTTTTCTCCGCGCCGTCACTTTCTGATTACCAATGCCTGACTGTCTAGGTTTTCCTCCGCCCGGCTGATGGTACTCTCGAGCAGCGCTTTGAGCTTGTAAACATTCCCCGCAACTAGGAATAGGTTGTGCAATGAATAGTTGACGTATTTTGAATAATGTATTGAGAGATGTTTGTTGGAATATGCTTTGCAAAGATAACTTGAATGCGGCGTTCGGCCTTGAGCCTCTAAAGGTGGAATTTTATGTATGTATGAAGGGAAGTGAGTGTCAGGAATGGCGACGGCAAGGAGAGAGAAGGAACAAGGAACAGTATCGAGAGATCTGGATGCTTTGCACTACGAGTTCGAGGCAATTTCTAAGAAGGTGGACGATGCGGGGCCGCAATAATGGTACCTAAGAGAAGAATATGAACCTGAGAGACGAGTGAAGAGGCAGAGGTTATTAAGTGAATAATGGGGAATTTTAGTCATTATTCTCATGGGTTATTGACGCTATCCTCATGTAACTACATGCCATCCTCATAGTTGGTATCACGAAGAACCACGGCTCCGCACAAGGCGACTTGGTCACAAATGTTTTGTCACTTCAACGAGTAGCAGCCAGCTCCGGTTTGTATTGCCATTGACTCGAAATGGCGGCATACACAGGGAATGAATCATGAATGCGTGAACGGTTGAGTCTGTTATCTCAATGGCGAACCCGGCATCTCCCTACCCTTCTCCCACCTCTGAACCTCTCTAGGTTTTGAAAGATCACCTTCAACAAAAGATAGTCTCAGATCCAACTCACATCTATACGCGATCAAAACCACATCCACCGACATTATCATGCGCCCAAAGAGTCAATCCACTGCTCCAGCAGCGCCTCATGCAACGTTCTTCCTTCATCTTCTACGAATCCAAGTTTGAAACCTGTGTCCAGGCGATTGTAGGTCTCACCCTCAGTTTAAAAGCCGATTTCCCACTTCCAGCTGCCTCCTCACACTGTTTAACGTCCCTTCGTTGGCGTCTTCCTTTAAGTGCAGTTTGACGTACACGGTACCCAGTTCTCACCACAAAGAACGCGGGGCACACTTCTAAGCCTGATCTGGTAGAGAATTTCGCGGACGAACTATCTTACAATCCGCGGTCCTGATCCTCACCCTAATTGGCTTGGTGTCTCCCTTCATTCTATGTCATGTCCGGAGATCTACCGCCATTGGTTGCGAAGGATATGGCGCCATCGGTGCGAGCGCCAGAGAGACAACGACAGGAAGTTGCTGAGGTTAGCTGACGGTGCCCTTGACAAGTGAACTTGTTGACGTCGTCATTGCAATGATTTCTTGATCATCGTTTGAATGTCACGTTTGCTGGTCGTGTATGGGTTGGATCAATGGTGTGTGCTCTGGGCGGTCGCGTTATGCGGCGCGGTTCCTTGGATCGCCATTTGTATGAGGCTGAAGTAGTCTTCCGATTCCAGCCGACTTTGGGGGCCACTAGATTGCCTAAATACAACGCCTCAGGTTTACCTGTAGATCTGTAGACTCGGGGATGTTGTAATCGTACCAGGTAGGTATTTATAAGTTCTGACTATAAGGTGGATTGTGAGTGCAGGGAACCTAATATCTGAGCCTGTCACAAACTTCAAGCGACCCAATGAAATGAAGAGGATGAGGTAATGATGTTAGTAGTATATTCCAATGGCGATCTTAAGGATAAAGGCGCAGCTATTATTGCCAGAGCCGTGGATGACCAACTTCTGCTCATACATTCAACTTTCGAACTAGCACAGACCTACAGAGCATACCGCAAGCACGACAATGTTAGTTTATGGCTAAACAAATGCACCCTAGTTACTTCAAGAGGAAGGGCTTGAAGGTGAGCATCTGGTCCTTCGCACCATCAGAACCAAAGAGCTTGAACTGTATTTCACTAGGGTTAGTCGCATTATAATCCACTGCATGCTTTACTCACCCTGCGCACACCCCAGATGACAGTCTCGGTCCAGTACAGATCTTTGTCCGGGAAAACAATGCGATAGATGCCCTCTCCGTCCTTCTGGATGTTCCATTGGGACGCCTGGTCATCAAGGTGAATGACCTCACCTGACGCCTACGTAGTCTTGATCAGTCAGCATCTTCGTGGATGGATCAAACGGAACCCACCCCTTCTGGGACATAGGCATACTTCCTAGTGGCAAAGTTCTGGATCTTGTAACCACGACCCCAGAGGCTCAGAATCCACTGTTGGCGAGAGTAGACTGAGAGGGTTGTTGCTGTCAGTGGATGGAGGTTCTTACAATCTTGTGGGCGACATCGGGGGCCTCGTTGGTAACGGCAACACTGTCGTCGTGTGGATAAGCGACAACGTGAGCCTGCTGGATATCAATATAGTAATAGCCGGGCTTGAGGGGCTGTTTGAGGTATATATCAGCAAGAGAAATCGATGGAGACAAGAGGAGATAATACATGAGTGTCAGGGATAACAGTCGACATCGTTGAGTTCGTTGAGAGGATTTGAAGAGTAGTAGCTAGTGAGTGTTGTGAGCTCAGAGCTCGAACACGCGGGCCTTTATACAACTACAGGACACCCTTTTCGCTTGCTTGAATGCAACGTGTACACGATGGAATGAATGATGTCGCAATGCTTTCTAGAACGATGGCTCACCCCAGTGCATTGAACACTGAGGCGATAGAGCCTGCCTCGAAGGATGCCGTATAAAGTACCACGATGTGATGTCCACTTGTATTGTGGAAGTCCCAAGGCGACGGCACATGAGAATCAGAACCTTCCAGTGCACTTCACTAGGAGTCTGCTGACGCATGCTGGTGACGAATGAGGGACCATCAGTGAAGCCTGGATTGCAGAACAGGCTTCGAAAGGATGGAAGCTCATTTCCTAGACAGGAGCTGAGACTGCGGCGGTGGCGAGTTGACAGGAAACTTAGCACGTAGCTCGGAGCCGAGCAATCGTATCGGAGTGTTGTTTCAATTAGCTCCGTCCCTGCCAGAGCCGATAAACCATGAAGACCAGTTCTGCTATCTTGCTCTGGGTGCAGTCGACCTGGGATCAAGGATAAGAGTTTATAATCTTTCTAGAGGCAAGCCAGATACGATGTACAGGACTTCACCTTGGGTGGCGGTAGGACATAATACCTATCGTGTACGCTAAGGCAAGTCACTCTTGGGAGACCTACAATATACTCCGGTTGCGGCGCATCACTAGAGGAAAAGTGGTATTTACTTCTACCGCAAGACATTCAGCAACCAGGTGGAAGCATGACTTGGTGTCCAATGCAATTCAATGACAATTCTAATGCTGGGATTCCGTGATTTGATCACTCAAGAAAACTTACCACACTTGGTGGTCGAACACATCTGCCTGGCCAATCGCTGCTTTGTGTTCACCGGCGGGGGTTTGCTGTATTGAGAGAGGGCATAGTACTGACCTCTCGGCATCACTCGAGTTCCATGCTACATGTCTCAACCATGCAATAGAGTCATTCTAGAAAGAGCTAGGTAGCTCCCACTCGATCATCCAGTCCTCGGTGTTCAATGCCATGCTGCATGCCAGAGTACGCCGTGAGGTGGCTTCCATTGCCCCAGCTTCAATGCACTGAGGTGAGCCATCGTTCTAGAAAGCATTGCGACATCATTCATTCCATTGCGTGCACGTTGCATTCAAGCAAGCGAAAAGGGTGCCCTGCAGTTGTATAAAGGTCCCTGTGCTCGAGCTCTGAGCTCACAACACTCACTAGCTACTACTCTTCGAATCCTCTCAATAAACTCAACAATGTCGACTGTTATTCCCGATACTCATGTACCCATCTTTCCTCGTCTCCATTGATTTCTCGTGCTCATATGTGCCTCAAACAGCCCCTCAAGCCCGGTTACTACTATATTGATATCCAGCAGGCTCATGTCATCGCTTATCCATACGACGACAGTGTTGCCGTTACCAACGAGGCCCCTGATGTCGCCCATAAGATCGTAAGAACCTCCATCCATTGACAGTGACAGTCTTCTCAGCCGATTCTCACCAACAGTGGATTCTGAGCCTCTGGGGTCGTGGTTACAAGATCCAGAATTTTGCCACTAAGAAGTATGCCTATGTTCCGGAAGGGGTGGGTTCCGTTTAGTCCATCATGAAGGAGCCGACTGATCAGCACCATATAGGTGTCGGGCGCAGTCGTTCACCTTGACGACCAGGCCACTCAGTGGAACATCCAGAAGGACGGAGAGGGCATCTATCGTATTGTTTTCCCAGACAAAGATCTGTACTGGACTGAGACCGTCATCTGGGGTGTGCGCAGGGTGAGTAAAGTACTCAGTGGATAATAACGCAGCCAACCCTGATGAAACGCAGTTCAAGCTCTTTGGTTCCGATGGTGCGAAGGACCAGATGCTCACCTTCAAGCCCTTCCTCTTGAAGTAATTACTTAGCAGCCGGTGTAACTTTGGTCTGCTTTGTGTTTGTACTTGCAGATATGTGATTCAGGTCATTATAAACGAGAATTCTGTTCGATTGTTGGCGGCGAGCCTTAGGGAGCTCAGCGAAGGTGCTTTTACCTTAGCGTTGATATCCATTATGTGTATCCAAAAGAACATAATGCATTCCGGGGCGCGAACATACACATACGCTCAGGATCTGGTTGATTTGCACTTTTATTTAGCAGGATTATGGGAGTGGAGCAGGCATCTCCGTAATCAAGTTATATACGGCCAACCAACAAGCTATCTCGCACTCACAAGTTCACTCACGAAGGTTAGCCCATATCGGTAGTGTCAGATACAAAAGCCTTTTCGTCTGGATCCAAGATCCGAGCCAAGAAAGGTGGAGCGCCCAGTGAACCACAGTGAATGGCGAACACTGTCATGGAAAACAGTCACATACAAGGACCTGCCACCAACTTCTTGACCGTCCATATCCGGCTGTGCGAGGCAAGCTTAATCATGGATCCCCACAAAATGTCGCACTTGGATAACTGCAAGCAAAAATTCAATACTGATGTCCTGCACGTTAACGATGCTGTCCGACTTGACCCATCATGTATCTTTTCCTGTCTGGGCAGGAGATGCCAGTGTCTCGGGTAGTACAAGTGCTCATGCATAACTGCATCGATCCCCGATGAAGGCGTTCAACATCGGCATGACGCTTGGGGACGCTTGGGGGTTGATTGGGGCGGGTATCTTCCGTCAACGCGACGTTGCAGTCCACACAGATCCATTCGCCCATGATCCGGAGTCAGTATCCAATCCTTTCTATTCGCGATGAGATGAAAGCTCACGAAGCGGGATATGTTTCTGGTCAAGTGGAGGAGTTTGAAGAGGAAGGGAAACAGCTTGGGCCGAACTGTTTGCCACGCACGAAGACGTATCTTGACTATAGTTGAAGGCAAATTCGATTTCGGTGACACCGCCGATGTCCATTGTGAAGAGGATGTAACAGTACTTGTGAGACAGGGACGGTTAGTTGAGATCTATACGCGGTTTACCGACATTATCTACGAGCGTATTTAGCTGAGTATGGGGTAGATAGTGAAGCCTGCAGGCACTCCATGTAATGCAACGCTTCAAACCAACACCTTTTACATATTCCCGGCCTCAAGTTTCGACACCAAGAATCTTTTGTACGTGAATGACCTTTAACGAATGAGGTGAGGGTTTTCTCCCTCGTTCTATATGGCCAAAGCACTAGGCGCCAAGACGTCAAACATAGAGTTGCTGAAATGATTATTTCGTAGAGTTCGGGTGGACATTGGTTGCGGAAGTGTACTAGCCAAACCTGCCCGCAAACCGAGAGGAAAACCCTTAAACTAGCTACATGATGCTGTGTCAAACACAGAAACTTACAGTGCCATTGACAGTGCTTGTTATACAATATCTTAACATAAAACTTGCAATAGGAAACGTCAGTAAGAGTCAGACACTAGAGCGTATCTGCTCACCTACACTCATCCCCAAGCCCGGTTGCAGCTCCCCCTATAAACTAATCACCTGCCTCACTTTAATCCCAATCACACCTCCTCCTTTTCCATCCCAACCTGGTATAATCGCCCTACACACCGGACACCGCGCAACGTTCTCTCCAACACCAATCGCCATACCCATATTCGCACCCCTCTGCAACGTCGTCTTGACCGCCGTGAACAAACACGAACCACAACACACATGACCACAGGGCGTTAGTGTCGCGTTGCTGGGTGGGAAGAAACATATTGGACAAGTATACTCCGACAGGGGTTCGGCCTCTGGACCCTTCGGTTCCGCCTGTACAGGAGGGGTTGGTGAGGGTAATGCTTTCGCTTTGCCCTTTCCCTTGTCTTTGCTGGGTATAGGAGAAACCTCGATAATTTCAGGCTCGGGTGACTTTGAAGCTCGTTTGCGTTTGGACGGTATCGCCCCCGGTTCAACGTTGGTCTCGTTAATGATCTTCATGAGACTTGGACTGCTAACAGGGCTCGCCAGAGTTTCACGGAGACTTTGTAGCGCTCTCGAGCTAGTAGATAGACCTCCCGTTGCGCCGTTATTTTGACCAGCTACCGGCGGTGAAGTAGGAGGCGCTCCAAATCTGGTGGAAACGAGCTCGACGACGTCATCATTGTCAGGTGGAATGGCAGTGGGTGGAGGGGGAGTGGCGGATTGACGCCGCGTAGAAGGTATGGAATCTGATTGTGTAGAAGTCGGATTTGTTGATGGTCCCGCGAGAGTTGGATCGCGCAAGGTTCGCGTTTCCTCGTTATCAGAATCATCGAGTTGATCCACGCCTTCTTCATCATCGAATTCTTCCGAGTCTCTCCAAGCAGGCCGTGGAGCACCACCCAGATGTGAACTTCCTGAAGCGTTGCCGGCGGTTTCTACAACATCCGCCTCCGTTCTCCGTCTCTTCCGTTCCCTTGCCACGATACTATCGGCATCTCCTGTTGAGAATCAGGCTTTGTCGGAACGAAACGCACAGACAGGGCTCACCAGTAACATTCGAAAGAACAGAACTACTCCTCGAGTTTGCTGCAGATACGGCGCGAGAGGTTGTGGCGGAATGTGAACCTCGTCTTGAAGACGCTCTAGATCTCGTTACGTGCAAACGAGGGCGCAGGTTCCTTGACGTTAGTGGAGCTGGTAATGGTAGTGAGTTTACATCGGATGAAGGCGTCGGCGACTGGCGGGATATTGAGGCTGAAGATGTTTCCGCGTTCCTTTTTGTCTGAGAGCGCGTTGTCCTCGGCATGGTGATGGAGGAACGTACCGTGGGAAATACGTCCATGTGGGGTCCAAGAATACTTCATCCCGTATTGCCTCGGAACCGCCACCATACAACATGACAAACGCCCCGTGGGGACATTTCATTGGGTCTTATTAGACGGGTGCCGACATGCAATGGTTAATGATCAGTCGCATCCTCGTGCCTACATCGAGTCTATGTCATAATTCACAGTAATAAAACAAAGAGAATAAAATTGCAAATACTCTGGAAGTACACGTTCCCTATGCAATACACAAGTGGCTTCGGCATTCGCAGATCCAAAAACGTCCACACCTTCGCACCCTCAGCACACAATACCAATAACACCTCAATCATCCTTCTTCGCATCTTTCAACACTCCCGACGTAGCTTGCTGTTCCGCGAACCCTCCATGTCCGTTCCCATTCCCATTGGCCGGGTTGGGTGTATGCGGGAAAAGCGCATACGACGGCGTACCAGGTAGCTCACCAGCACCTCCAGGCGGCGGTGGCGGCGTCCCACCATTCGCCTGTAGACTACTAGTGTAAGGCGTCCTAGGTGTCCTAGGTGGGCCACCCAGAAGCGATGGCGTGCGCAGATGTCCACCATGTCCGTTTACACCAGGTGTACCAGGCGCCGGACCAGGACCAAATGTGGATGAAGGGAATCCCATACCAACTGCACTATGTGGTGGAGCCGTACTAGGGCCTGCAGATTGGAGGTATGGTGATGCGGGAGAGGCAAATGCCCCTGTGACGGGTGTGGGTGCATAACTGGCATATGGAGAGTTGGTGCTGCCCTCGAGGACCCAACCGTTGCCTTGACGAACCATACGACCACTTTGTGTTCTTGAGCGGAGTTCGCTTCCGCCCCATTTGGCTCGGAGACCGACTTTGACGCCGGTCGCTTCAGCCGCAACAATGCCGGGTTTTGAGTCTGCACCCGAGACGACTTCAACCGCACGTGTGGTGATACGGATGGCATAACCCATGCAGACAAAAACTCCACCAATAACACCGACACAACTGTGATGCCGTCGTCAGCTGTAGTTGTTACAGTCAACCAACAAACTAAACGTACCGAATCATGAGCTGGACGAATGTTGTTGTCTTTTGATGAATCGTGATATTCATCGGGTCAAGATCGAATTTGAAGAAAATTCCAGGGGTACCCTGGTTGTGGTCAACGACGCGAGTATAATGCGTGACACTGTACTGGTTGGTGTAAAGAGGATAACTTCGAGGAGCGATATAGGTTGTCGGAACGACATGCAAGAAGTATTGATACGCGGTGAAGTCTAATTTGCTCCTGTCAGTCCCACTTTTGGGATCAACGCTGCTCAGAAATAACTCACGTTCTTGCGCTATTTCAAACGAGTTATCAAGGGGTTGGGTGATGTCAGGGAAATAGGGTCCAAACGAGAACTCGGTGATGACATGTGAAAGGTTCATTTCTAACGGGATTTGTAAGTCTAAGGCTTGTTTTAAAGTGAATTCCGATACCACGTACGATTGTGATCCACATGTTCATAGCTTGCATAACCATGGCCGAGTGTGGTGATATGTAGGTTTGCTGGACATAATCATCAATAGGGTCCACTTGGCAACCAGGAGACTCGAGAAATACCTGTAACGCGCTTGACGGCCAGAGTGCCATAGATTCTGCACGCACTTGCGTCAGCCTCGTGGTTGTAAGTAGGTTTAAATCTGGGTTCATATTTTTGGCGGAGGAGGGTATCAAAAAGCCCGCGCGACCTCCGCGACTGGGCAACAACCTGAGAAGCAGATAGTGCTTCCGAATGTGCTCTGCATGACCACCTAGGTTCAGCATATATATCCATTATCGCAGAGATACTACGCACTTCAATGCGGTAGCCTGCCCAACATCGAATTTTGTCTAAACAAGCATAGATTAACACCCCTCGATCCTGAGAAAAGGGTATTCAGTACTCACCCCATCACGACGCAGTCCACCGCTCAACAATAATCTATCGCCAACTACATCCCTCAAATCAACGCTCAAGTCTAATCGCAAAGACAGTCACTCCACGAGCTCGGAAACTCGCAAAAACCAAAACCACTTACACCGACAGGGCATATTAACTACCATGTCCAAATTAATGAACATATACGGCGAGTTTTCTTTATCCACCGCAAACCGGAACTCAGGCCATCCCCAAATATATTCCCCGATATCATTGAGCATCAGGACGAAGGCTACGAGCATGACGAAGACTGTCACGAATCCTCTGCTTTCGGACCGGGCCTTGTAGGCGGAAGGAACCTTTGGGAACGCATCGAACTTTGCAAGCGGAGCGGCGACGGTATCGAGTTTATGGAGGACAGAATCGTCCTCGTGGTTGTGAGCCATGGGATGCGGCTAGGACTGGGAAGCCAGAGTGAGGAAGAGGATGAGAATGCCAGCGGTATATTATATTGATTTATTTCCGCTTTTGCTCTTGCTGTCGACGTGTCCTTTCTCGTCGTTGCCCCGTGACCCGTTTCCGATGACGACTGATCACATGATCAAGACGTACACTTCCTGCAGCGCTCTTGTGCACCAGGATAACGAGAAGAGAACGATCAAGCACGGAATAGAACACTTTACAGCCGTGTTAGCATGTTAGACGGATGACATTCTCTCTCTCATTTTACGCCATTAAACTCGAGGGCACATCGCTCAGGCCAACTTAATCTCGGAGAAACAACGTACAAGCGGAGTATCTCACCGAAGAGGAACCAAACACGACCGGAATAATCCATCCGAATCTAGTATATAAACACATAATGTAGAGACAGAGAAACCTCTTTTTACTTGATCAAAGTAAGGATGGCGGTCGAAACAGCGGTTGCTCCGAGGACAGCATATCCCGTCACATAGGCACCCTTCACATTCATGACTGACCGACGAGACATCAGACAACTACAAGAATTTACCAAATGAAAAGCCAGACGTACATTTGCAAGCATCCCAAGCCAAGTGCCTTAGACCGTTGAAGGAGTGGAATGTAAAGGGAAGAGCAAGGATAGCCTTGCCGGCATACTTGACGGATTCAGGAAGACCATGGACGAATTCCACAACATGTACACTGTCAAAGGTGCCAGGAGCAAGGAGGTATGCAATCGAGAAGCCATAGAGGACTACAAGCACATATCAGTCAATTTTGCTTCCAAGAAACATGGGAGCACGGGCACGTACGGGCGCTGAGGGCGCCACCGGTGACACGGTTAGCGATGGAGCCCAACCATGTCAGCTGAGGCTGATAAATAGTAAAGTGAGGGCTGCTGGGACGATTGAGACGTTGCTTGTTGAGAATCCTCTCGCTAGCAGAAGGTGGAAGCGATTCCGTCTGGATCGCCCTAATTAGAACGTGAAGCTGATATAAGTACCCATACATGAACTGAATGCACAAGACCGACATACCGCTTGCCAATAGCATTGCGCAGCACAACCTGGTTTCGCACAGCTACATTCCCCATTTCCAAGCACACGAGCAACGCAAAGAGATCCCAAGAACGATGGAAGACGGGATGCGTAAATACACTTTACCCAACACAAAAATCACACCGCAGATAACGCACCAAGACGAGGATTGAAGGTAGTACGTCTGAGGGCAGGACCCATGCCAAGGGCTTTGGTGGACATCATATCGTGCGAATACAACTAGGTGTTGGGGCGGGCGACGGTGACGACGAAGGACAAGATGGAATTTGTGCTGAGACCGTGTCGGATGGAACGGTCAGCGTCGGGACGAGGCGAATCAAACTCCGCACCGGTCATTGGCTCGGATCCATGATACATTCACGTGATTCTCTGCATTTCGTCCCTTTCTCCGCTTTAGCTCCCGATTCAATCCTGCACCGTCCTGTACAGTTCAACTTCGTCATAACCCGTAATGCTCTGCGGGGACAAAGTCGGCTCCTTTGTGCTTTATATCCCACAACTTTGTCACAGAACAAGTAACAAAGTGCTATGGTCACGACGAAGTCCATCATCAAGAGCCCAGGTACTGAGCTTTCACAACGACCCGCTTTTACTTTCCCATTTTTTTATATTCCAAATGCTCGACTACTGTCCAAGAGGCGCGAAGTCTTTCCAATACATAGGTGTCCAAAGTGAAAAATAATACTAACATAACCGAAATTCGAATAGGCCAGCGAAATCAAAGAATGAATAGAACAGAATCCGAAAGACCAAACGCGTATGAGCCGTGACACCGTACGGTATTGCATACAAATTGAACAAAGAGAAAGTCGCCGCCTCTGTTAATATGAAGAAATAAGAGAATAAATCAATGAACACGATCGAAATGAGGGAGTGTGCGTGTGTGTAGAGATTACAATGGATGAAAGGAGTGACATGGACTGGATGATCAGTGACATGGTAAGGGATCGCAATACAGATAGTGGGTGTGGAAGTGTAAATATATGGCGGGTCGCCGTGTGACGATCCGCTGCCTATCGCGTGTATGGGAGGTATGAAAGCATGGTGGATCGTGCCGGGCGATCCACGCCGTCTCGTTACATTTCATAAGACGGTTTGGTATAACTATTAGTTGTCAGCACTGCATCGAATTATCCCACAAGCTAAAAACTCACTCAGGAGTGGAACGCGTCAAGCAATGATGCAGTATGCAGGATTTCCGAATGAACCTCTGCTACTTGTCTCTTCTTCTCGAGGAGGCAACGATGATTCGATTTCGTCGTCCTCGGATACCTCTTTCAGGATGGGGGTGTTGGGGAAGAACGATGAGAGTGTAGAGAAGACGTCCATGTTAATAATGATGGCTGGCAAAGAAGGCTGCGAATTAAATCGATGAGTGCGAGGCCGGACTAATCCAAAACCACGACCTGAGCAGCAGGAGATTGTAAAGTGGGGTGTCGGGAGCGTGCTTCAATTGTGAAGAAACTACCCTGGAGATTTGACTCTTATACCAACCCCGTTAATTGTGCTGACTTACGCACCGGATACCTAGGAACCATCGCGCTCATGGCACGAGTATTACGATCATAATGCCATTGGCTGTACGCACGAGCATTCCTGCGCAATAGTCTACAGCCCCGGGGCCAAACGCCCTGTCCTTCCCAGTTCGCTATTGTATCTACGCCAGAAATACTCCGGGACGACCGATATGGCAGTGAAGTCAGACGGGGAATCTGGACATGGTGGGCTTCAAGACAATAAGGGAGGCACCCGACATCGACGAGGGTTATTCCTGGCGAATGCGGTGACACTTACAATAAGCGGAAGATTACCCGTTATGGAAGGCATCCCACAAGGCCAATCTCAGGACAAAAAAGGGACAAAGAGCAGTGTTGATGGATGGGTTTCAGTGCCAGTCAGGCTTGGGAGGATATCACAGATATCCAGCGGCTTGTGGGTATTCAAAGCCAGGGCTATTTCAGGACATAATCAGAAAAAGCCCCTCCCTCCCAATACGTGGCGACGACGGGTCATCGTAACTGTCCGTAGAGAAACCATGGTTCCAAACTTGAAGCTCCGTCGAGGCTATTTAAAGCATCGACATCGTCGACAATAGCATGAGAGGCAGTGTTGACTCAGCCCGAAACCAGCATACGAGGTCGACTGCAAGTATAATCGGACCTGACGCTTTTGGTTACTGCATACCCATGCATATCACACCTGGTACCGCAAGGCAATCAAACGAGCAGTCATCCAAGAGAATGGGGGAGTCTGAGGAGAGCCGAGAACCGGAATCCTTATTGTTAAATCCTGACTCGTGCACCATCAGTAGGTATCATGAGGGAATGATAAGCACAGGGATGTCAAGGTTATTCCGAGTGCTGTCAACGCAGCATTTTGATCCAGTGTCTTCACGGAAGAATACGAGTCAGGTCAAGGTCAGGCAGAGGTCCAGGTGGACCCAGGCAGAACAATAACGAGGAAGGCAGGTAACAAGGACTTCATTGGGCAGGGTCAATGTAGGGTTTCACAAATTTCGTCAAGCCAATATATGTGATAGAAGGCATCATGGAGAAACGAAACTGGGCGAGCAACGACTAGTGAGATTGGATGTATTGGGACTTAAAGGTCTCAAACCGTTCGAGTCCAACATCCCCCCTACCGGGGCACGATTGGGCTTGTTTTCATGTATTTGCACCTATATGCCAAGGTACACTGCTGCAAAACTAATCTCTATGACTCCGTTCACAACTCCGAACACCCCCCTATGACCCTGTTTGAAATAATGCTAGCCTCCATTGGCATTTGTCGCCTCGTTTTTCACCTCATGCAACTCGACCACCGAAAGTCCACTCTAATTCGCGTTACCTGGATTTCATCAATCACTTGACTTCAAAGATACAATGCCACCCTTCCCACATCGTTGGAGGAAGGCACAAAGCTTCACGGTATCAATCATGTTTCATACGACTACAATCAGACAGGCTCGGAATATACTAGAAAAGCTAGAGTGCGAGCCCATTCAGGGACCGACGAAGATCGTGAAGCCGAACATTTGGTCGTCCTTTCCATCTGAACCGACTAGCTTGATCTATTTCGTAGATGCAAACGTCAGCCATGCTCTGTCACTGCGAAATATGTGTAGCTCACGTTGCCCTCGTCCTGGCCGCCGATGAGTTTGACCTTGGTCCAGTAGAGATCGTGCTCTGGGACAACAACACGCCAGATACCCTGGCCGTCTGGTTGAATGTCCCAGACTGTGAAATTCTCCTTGTCGAGGTGAACCAACGCGCCCTTGGCCTGCGTTGAAATTAGCGATGGTCACTGAGGGTTTCAAATGTGGAGTGCGTACAAGGTGGGGGGCATAGACATATTCCCTAGTATAGAAGTTCTGGATCTTATAACCATGGCCGTAGTAGGTGAGCTGCCACTGGAAAGGGTCGAAGTCAGTGCTAACGGCCGTTATGGGTGATACATCCGGAAACCGTACAAGCTTACGAGCGAACTCTGCATCGCCGGTGGTGAGTGCAACGAGGTCGTCGTCCGGGCGGGTGACAACACTTTCAATCACAGTGGTAGTGCCTTGGCGGTGGATAAGATACAAGCCTTGGGTAAGAGGCTGCTTGAAATGTGAGTGAATAGTGGCAAAGTATGCGAAGACAGAAACACAGTACGTGAGACATTGTTTGCTGAAGGGTATCGAGTAATGTTGAGTGCTGGGGCTTCGATCATTTAGGAGCAGACCTTTATACCCCAACACTATCATCAGCGGAAAGGCCGAAACTATACATACCAAAAAATATCAATACATAAACTGNTTTTTTTTGGCTATTAATGTCTATTTTATCTTTCAAATACTATACATAGACCAAGATGTAATAATAGTTTTAAGCCGTTTCGCTGATGATTTGGTCTCAACTCGCGCAGGCCTTTTGGAAGAGACCCCTTCACATTCTCCGGAAGGCTTGAAAGATGGAATGCATTACACCATAGTTTTCTAGAAGCTCTTTCAATTACGCCTTGCTACGATGTGCATAGAGGTTATTCAATGCTCGGGTCGGTCTATTTCACGTTATGGTGCAATGGAAGCATTGGAGGATGTCAGCACCGTCCGCACAATTGTGGCGCAGTGAAGGGCCGGCAGAGTGATGGGTAATGCACGACGAGCGGAATGTGTCGTCACAGCTTCTATCGTCGAGCTCACAATAGGACTAGTGTGACATAGGAAGCCTGGCCACCTGAAGAATGAAATGCCACAGGCCATGATACTGAGGATGACAAGTAGCGCGGCACGAATACTTCTCGTTATTACTTCGAGTCGATGTCACGCGCTAAAAATAACACCGACTACCGAACAGCTTGCAGGATAACGGCATTTATAATCTATTACATCTGCTAACGGATTCCGTGGTCCTATCGAAAGGTTGAAGTTCCGACAGAGATCTCCCGACAGCCATCATGGAAGACAAGTACCTTAACGCGATGCCACAAAATCTACGTGGTGCATCGGATGGGGTACGCCCGTTGGTCACCATTTGGGGTATTCTAACGTTCCGGATGTCAGGCCCAAAGGCCGTACATGGTCTTGTGCGCTGGGTTTAAAGCGACGATGATAATTTCAAATACTTCTGTTCGCCTTTTCAAGGAAGGTCAAATGAAGAAATCCAGACGACATTTACGTAGGGGCAGCGGGTGTCGATACTCCTGCTTGTAGCCGATGTAACACCCCCTCTACGGCCATAGGTGCTCGAACTCGCGCCTTTGTGAGTCTCAAATTTAGGCGTCCGTCGCTTCACGACAACGTCTGAGACCCAAACAAGGACGAGTTCTTTCCCGTCGTTTCATCAGTTAGTAGCTGGGGCCTTGCAGCCCAGGTGTTTGTATTGGTTCAACCCGAAGATTTCGTTGGAACCGTAATCATGGAATCCACGCCCGCTCGGCGTCCATGCAGTAGTTCCGCAGCACGCTTCGATAATTCCTGTCAAGCCCCAGATGAATTCCCTCTTCGTAGAATTCGAGTGCAGCAAAATCCGGAGTCATGCATTTCAATTGATCTGATTTGGTGCTTCACGATAATCTAAATCGCCCATACCAAAAGAATGGTGAAACACATGTACAAGAAACCCCTCTGTCCCAAGATAGAGCTGTATGACTGAGGTAACGCGGCATTTCCCTTCCGAATCCCGGGCTCTTCCCCAACCGAAACTGGAGGTATCAAGGTTGAAGATGGCGAGGTTGTTTCAGGGGTGTTTGAGGGTTTGCGGACGATTGGATCTGCATTTGGGTTGATACGCAGTGGAGCATCGAGGCTGGAAGAATGTCCATCTGTTTTGATGGGCCGTACAGCCACAGGTCGCCCGTCCGGCGCACCTGGAGTCGCGGTAGAGGCAGCACAGGTGCTTGAAAACAGTGTGGTTTCATCGTAGAGAGGAAGTGTGTCCAAATAGGCAAATTGATTGGACATGCATGTCGTATTCCATCCTGACGGAAGAGCGCCGTAAATAAGGGAGAATATCTTTAATACGCTCATCTGAGCGAATTCCTAGTATTAGAGGTAAGCGACGATATATTATGCAGAATGTGACCAGGCTTACTTCTGCCGCATTGCTTGCTCCATAAGTATCAGTGGCACAAGAGTCGCTACTGGTAGCATCCAACCAGGCTTTGCTGCCAGATATAGGGTCTCCGTAGACATAGTCGTATGAATGTGTCGCCTGCATAATAGATTAAACACGTAGTATCTTTGGCGCAAAGATCGCGTACCTCGTGTAGCCATGTTTCCATGCTGCAGTCTCCGAACATATGTAGATCCCCATTGGTTAGCGAGTACGCATGCGTTTCCTCTCCTGGAAGGATGACGGTTGTGGCAATGTATTTCCTCAAGCCCACGGGTACCTTTCCAAGCCTTTCTATGGCATCGTCCAAGCTCATGTTTGCGGAACTACAATGACACAGAGTCCATGCGTCGTCGCAGTCATCGTATGTCACATTCACCGCCATCATGTAGGTCGGGCACTCGCCTTCGAGGACATTATACATGGAGCAAGTAGGGGGAAGGGAAGGGAGCGAGCTGTAGCTGCTGATGGGACTGTATAGTGCGCCGCTGATATTAAACGAGTCAAAATTCGGTTGTTGAGGCGTAAGATTCGTGAGCGGCGTGGTGGTGAGGTTGCTTTGGTTGGGGGAGCGAATAAGATGCCCAACGATCCCTGGGGCAAGGGAGTCTAGAGCAAGGAGAGAAAAGGAGAACCTAATAAGAAATTTAGTGGCAAAGCCTGGCGACCAGCAAGCGCAAGTCCGAGAAAGAGAGGAAGATGGCCCAGCCATATGTGTGGTTCCAGCCAGTGGATGTTGTCACTTGGACCAGGAGGGGATCACAGATCGCTCTGAAGTTCTGTCCTTGTTGCGAGTGGTTTTTATACCGTCGTTGCTATTGTTTCATATTCTGCCACTGCATGGGGGAGTGTCACCAGGGACGATGTGATGCGTGTTCGGTTTCGCTTCGTTGGGTGCTCTGGACATTGTTCATGGTCCATATGCGTGGGCCTGAAGTGGCGTTTGAGCCGTTGTTGCATCTGGTCTCCGAAATGTAGCATGGAGAAACTTGAAGTCGCAGACTTTGTTGGAGTCTCGAGAGTGTAGAGATAGATCAATGATGCGTATTTATTAGCGACACGATGCCGTGGCAGCGCCATCAATAATGCCGACGTGGCTCAATTTGTGAGTACTCGAGTCGTCACAGCTTTAGCCGAAACCGAACGTGATACCCTTGCGACTTCCCAATTGCCGCTCGAGTTCTTAATGCGTATCTGCAACGCTTGTGACATTTTGGTTTAAGGTCGTTCAGATGCCCCCGTATTAGGTAAGCTGACGTGGAAGAACATCCCTTGGTTTCCGTTTCCGTCCATGTCCACTAGCTAACTTACCTTCTGCCTTCAAACGGCGCATTCTCAGGTATGCACATGTCTGGTGGCCTCCGGAGCGCCACGGCTAGAGATCTGCACGGATTTGTGGTGCCTTCAACAAACGACAGCACGGCTGGGTGTCAAAATAGAATGCCAAGACATTGACTCCAATCCGCTGGCTTGACGGTGTGAGTTTCTCCTGGCCGTTGTCTCTGCCGGTCTTAATGATTTCTTGTGTCTGGATGTCTGCTGTTCTTACTTATTGACGCTGGTAGATAACCATGATATGTCAACTCATCCACTAGAGCCTCTTGCTTCACATCATCTTCATTGGCGTTGTACTAAATCGTCTATTTACGCCCAACGGACCATCTTCAATCGCGGTGAAGCTCTCATCCCCTTTCGCCTCTATATCCGCACTATCTCCACCCTTTCGACACACTTGCTCGTATGGTGGGGTAATGTTTTCTCGCCAGGTCTTGGGGCTACTCGCGCAACCCACGGAACGTTGCCTTAAATTGTCATGCATTCTCTTGTCTGCCTGTGAATACTGTTTTTTGTGGCCTGAATGCCCCATCGGAATCTTAGAGAGGCAAGCTAATGTCTCATGGCGAGGCTCGGCATACCCACAGACATTGATATGCTGTGAAGGTTTCCATAAGGTTGGTCGCCATTGGGTATAAAATATATTAATTGTATGAAGAGCAGCTCGCCATTTTTCCACCATCGAAATGTGGACGACACATCATAATCACATATTGGCGACGTTCCTTTGTGTTGGAGCTGGCTTTGCGGCTGGCACAACTTCTGGATGGCATTTCATCCAGAACGGTACTTCCGGTATCTTAGCTCTCGAGGCGATTGTTGTATCACCTACTCTGGCTATCTTTTTTGACCGCGCAACGAACGATCCTCTGGAGATCAATGGCCATCCTGCGTGGGGCGCGCTATGGAATTTCGAAACCAACACAGCGACTGCCTTGGATGTGAAATCCGACAGCTTTTGTGCATCTGGAAGTATCCTGAGCAATGGTACGATGGTATGCTTCATTCCTGCAACACATATACGGATACTTCGTTCACGGAGGTTTCTCTTTCAGGTCAGCGTTGGAGGCCATCTTCCTGTAATAGACGCCGCCACGGATGGTCGGATGGCGATACGGATCTGGGAACCATGCGATGATGCAACAGGCGCCAGTTGCGAGCTTTTCGAAGACCCTGCTAATCTTCACATGGCCGAGACAAGATGGTATCCGACTTCAATTCGCATTTTTGATGGGTCCCTAGTAAGTGTGACGAGATCATTTTGACGGAGAAATGGACACTAACCATGCTGACAGATGATTATTGGTGGTATCCATGAGCGTACTCCATTCTATAACGTCGATCCAGTCAACAACATTGAGTTCTTCCCACCCAAGGACGGCGGTGTACCACGTCCGTCTGAATTTTTGGCTCGCACGGTCCCAGTGAATCTCTTCCCCCGGTGAGTTTGCTCCACCGTACTGCAATCATATCACTTCATCGGGGATTGGCAGTGCTTTCGCTCTGCCCGACGGCAAGGTCTTCATGGTTGCAAATAATCAGTCCATCCTCTATGATATTGAGACTGGGACAGAAACCCGGCTTCCGGACATCCCGAATGGCGTCCGCGTAACAAACCCTTTCGACGGATCTGCCACTTTGCTTCCTCTTTCCCCTCCGTTCTACACACCGGAGGTCCTGGTTTGTGGTGGTACCAACTCAACGGATCAGCTTCCTGTCGAGGAACTCGACTCACAATTCCCTGCGTCCGATCAGTGCAGTCGTATTGAGTTGACACCCGAGGGCATCAGACGGGGTTGGACTGTTGAGCATATGTTGGAGGGTCGAATGATGCCTGAGTTACTCTTGCTCCCCAATGGTCAAGTCCTCATCGTGAACGGCGCCCAAACAGGGTTTGCCGCATTTGCTGGTGTGAAGAATGCGGTTGGAGGACAATCAAATGCCGATAATCCAGCGTGAGTTTGATTTCTGACTTTAAACCTCAAAAGGCTTATCATATGTTTAGCCTCACCCCTTCACTCTACACACCAGACGCGCCAATTGGGCGCCGTATCAGCAACGAAGGTATGCCAACAAGCGAGATACCCCGGCTGTATCACTCCGTTGCTACGTTAACTCCTAGCGGGTATGGCGAAAGTTAGACTCAATCGTCCAAACTTGTATTCAAAGCACCTTAGGAACTTCCTTATTGCCGGATCCAACCCGCATCCTCAGGTCGTGAACGAGACCAAATTCCCAACGTGAGTTTATTATAAACAGGGATTGGTGGAATAAAATAATTGAAGGTCCCACACAGGGAATTCCGAGTTGAATACCTTAATCCTCCGTACATGACAGTCGCCCGCCCAACCCTTCGCGGTGTTCCGAAGCAGATCCAATTCAACTCGCACTTCGACATTGGGATTGATATCCCTCGTGATCTTCGTTTGTCGTCTATCAAAGGTGAGCAAATCACCTTTGATGCCAGGTTGACTTGAAGCTGAATTGATTGACCCCATTAGTCGCTTTAATGGACCTCGGTTTTTCTTCTCATGCGTTCCACTCAAGTTCCCGACTCGTCTTCATGGAAGCGAAGCTTTCCCCAGACCGCAAGTCACTTCGGGTGTTGAGTCCCCCCAATAACCGAGTATACCCTCCGGGACCAGGTGGGTCGGCATCGCCAAATCAGTCTGAAAGGCTTCTTGTTGACGGTTTCCCTACGTATCTAGCTTGGATCTATGTGACTGTGGATGACGTGTCGAGCGCTGGCGTGCAAGTTATGGTCGGGAATGGGCGCGCGCCGCCGGTGGAGGACCAGGGGGTACGGCTTGCCTTTTAGCCGCTTCAGCACGAGATCGACTCCCAGACTTTGCAAGTATTGTACTGATAAGGACGATCGAATGCGATGTGAATACAGGGAGCAACAGCTGTGTACAATGTTTAAATCGAACCTGTGGACATTCGTTGGAAAGGATGTTGCGCAGGCTTGGCGCTTGAGCGCATGGAATACAAAAAACAACAGTTATGTACATTGTTTGAACTGAAGCCATGGACACCCGCCGGAAATTGATTTATCAGTTCACCGAGTCCGCGGTTAGCGTTGTTGATGCGCGAACTTGACGCGTGAACGCAAACTCCTTTCCTCCTCAGTTTATCTCGAGAGATGCAATTACGACTGACGTAAAGTCGATTCGTCTTTGAAGTAAACCGCGTCTTGAGGTGCGCCATGAACGATATATCCATTCACCTTCGACATATGTTTCCGTTGGGTATGTAAATGAGCTCGTCAAAGGTTTGGCCGTCTCAGCCACGCCTCCTAACCTTGAGAAAACCCTTCAACAGGAGACGATGACCCCTCAATACAAGGTACGTCCTTGGCTCGTCTTCGCCTCGACTCAGTGAAGCACCACTCCTCAACCATGGCCCGACGACTGCGCCAAACACCGCGCCATTGGATGCACAGTACCAGCGCAGACACATTTACCAGTACTGATGAGATCGTACAATGTAATCAGTGGAATTCAGCCTGGTAAGTCGTACTGCTTTTTCCACTCAGGACCGGGGACCTGTGCTGTCACACAGTGCAGGCTTCTGAGGGATTATCCGGAATGATACACCAGCAAGGAAGCTGCGTATAAGTCCGACAACATTCTTGAGATGGAGACGAATTATAGCCTTCGCAAAGGTGTATTGGGCGGAGACAGGCAAACCAGTCCGCGTCACTGCTGCAGTGCACCTCAAAGGGCTGCCTTTTCCCTCACATCCATGTTCCTCATCCTTGGGTTCCTGTTTGGTCTCGGACTGAGTCTAGGCCCTTACCTTCACGTTCCTATTAGGTTGGAGCTCATATCTGCATTCACATTGACATTAAATATTAAGTACCTGTCAGTTTACAGGTACCATTAATGAGTGACACTACAGACCTTTCAGGATTCTCTTTACCAAGAGTAGCATATACTATAGCTCCCGGACTGCTAAAGCGTGTGATACCTGTACAGATAGCTCAGTAGCATAGGCCTATAACCCTCCTTGTGGCTGATAAGGGCTATTCGCTCAAGCTGGCATGCTTGCATATGCTCAAAATTAAACCATTGATTTAGCATTAAAGCTTGCTGAAGGCTCTGCAAACTTTTCAATCGTTTAAGGACATAGATATAAGCTCATGTAGCTGGGCAGTTCCTTGGGCATGGGACATGGGAGGAAGACGAAAAGGTAAGTGTCGGTGGCGTTGAGACTTGGCTAGTCATGTGATATTCATCTTGCGTCTTGTTATCCAGAGTAACTCGTTCCACCGGCGCAACAAAAAAGGGGTGGAGATAAGTGAGGGAGAGCTCCAGTACGCTGACGTGACATATTGTCGATAGTGAGGCCTTGAGGAGTCCATGGGGAGTGGATGATGGTGCATTGATGTATGAAACTCCTCAGGGGCACATGCATTCATGCACTACAGCACGCTAAAAATATCGCAACTACATGACCATAGAATGAAATACAGATAGATATGCATCATATTGTGATGTCGTCTGACCAATGACTCCTTCTCGCATTCGCTGTTTTCCTGAGGATTCCAGGGCTTGCTGGCCGCCAGTAGCGGAGAATGCTCGCCAAGTTGATCGTTCCTAGTTTATTTGTGATCGGTCCACCACGGAGGCGTTAGGTGACCGGAGGCTCTTCGCCTTAGCGCCTAAAGTGAGGCAGGTTTTGTCTGCTGGGATCACCGAGAAAAAGAGACCCGATCAATCCATATCCTGCATCGCGGTTAAAAAACGTAAGAGGACTCGATTGTGCGCATACGGCACACAGGAACACGACTAGCGTGTCGGAGCTGTTAGGTATACCTAACATTACTGAGGCTCTTGGCAAGCCTTGGGGTGGGTCTTGAAACGTCAGCACAGCGTGTGGGATGCTGACTAAGCGAGAATTCGTGCAGCCAAGAACAACCCAAGGAGCTGGCGTCGAGCTCCAGATGAGATATCGTTCGCATTCTCCCCCTTGCATTCGCGTTCCCTGCCCGCATGTGTGCTGCCTTGTGATATCGATGAAGGATATAGCCGGGGGGAGTTGTCCATTGGTACAGTTTCAAGTTATATCAAGTCAACTCAAGCTTGAGCTTGACCCGAACGCCAAGAACTGCAAAAAGTCCTTGGACTTGGCTTGATTAAATTCTCCGCCCCTCCTCCCTATTTGTTAGTTGGAAGGCCTGAGGTCGTATAAATATCGACTGAGGGCACGATAATAATTGATCGTTCTATTTCCTACCTCCACCAGCATGGGTATTTTCGATTTACTCAGGCGCGATCCTGCCATCTGGTTGAACAGCAGAACGAACACCACCATTTCGACCACTGTCCCTCCCAATAACCCAGATTTCTCATCGGTTGCATGGACTGCACATACGCTCACTGTTCAACGGCTTGTTGGTGATTTGGGAACTTCTGCCGCCAATGGTTTGTCCAAAAACGAGGCGGGCAGAAGGCTTGAGACATATGGAGAGAATTTACTTGCTGATAGTGGTGGCGTATCTGCCTGGAAAGTTCTAGTCGGCCAATTGGGTAGGTTCCATTGTCCCTTCTCATTTCCGGTATTGTTCGGCTGCTAAAGTTGTTTGGGTAGCGAATGCCTTGACTCTGGTATTGGTTGCTGCCATGGCTTTAAGTTTTGGTGTACAAGATTTCGTTGAAGGAGCTGTCATTGCAGCCGTCATAGTTTCGAACACCATGTAGGTGGTCTCCACTTCTTGATGACAGAAACTCAATGCCTCTTTCAGTATTGGCTTCTTTCAAGAGTATCGTGCGGAGAAGACGATGGACTCTCTTCGCCAACTTTCTTCACCTACTGCCACGGTCATCCGTAACGGCGAGAGTATGGCGATTCCAGCCAAGAGAGTTGTTCCCGGTGATGTTGTCTTAATCAAAGTTGGCGACGTTGTTCCAGCTGACGTACGGATGTTCCTTTCATTGTTGCAATTACTGCTAACGACGCCTCTAGTTGCGCATGGTTACCGTCTCGAACCTCGAGGTTTCTGAGCAGCTTCTCACGGGCGAGTCTGTTCCTGTTGCGAAAACAACCCAAACCTTCAAACAGGAAGAAATGGACCTTCCCATTGGTGATCGTCTCAACTTGTGCTATGCTTCCACTGTTGTCACCAAGGGTCGAGGAACCGGTATTGTCATTGGAACAGCTATGAACACACAAGTCTGTGTCCACTTTGACTCTTGCTTTTGCCGGTGTTACCGGCACTCAACTTCTTTATTAAGTCTCTCTCTTTTAGATCGGTCGTATCGCGCGAGTCCTTGGTGGCACGGACTCCAACGGCTCAGATACGCGCAACGAATCTTTCCTGGTTCGCACCAAGGAGTGGATTTTAACTAAGTTGTATGTGCCTCTCTCACTCCTGTCTTGGTATCTCTCAATTTGTCAAATTAATCCAGGGGTTTGCGAACTGGCACGCCACTTCAAATCAAACTCGCGAAACTTGCATATGCCCTATTCGGTGTTGCATGCATCCTCGCTATCATTGTCTTTGCTGTGGCCAGGTTCGACGTCACGAACACAGTCGCATTGTATGCTATTGCTACGGCAATCGCCATCATCCCCGAATCACTTGTTGCTGTCCTGACCTTGACGATGGCTGTTGGTACGAGGAAAATGGCGAGGGAACATGTTATTGTTCGCAAACTCGACGCTCTTGAGAATCTTGGCGGTGTCACCGACATTTGTAGTGATAAGACTGGGACTTTGACTTTGGGTTGATCCATTCTTTACTTTTTCGGTTCATTTGATGGCTCATACGCAACTTCGCAGGCAAAATGTCTGTTCGGAAATTCTGGATTGCGGGAGACCCGCATGCATCCATTGAACTCACGGCTGACATCACGCAAAACGCCATCGAACCTACCGGCCTTATCCGAAAAGATGCATCTGGTAAAGCTCTTGACGCTGCAGCTCTACATGAGGGCATCGCTCAAGTTGTTCGCGTCGCTGCTCTATGCAATGTTGCCGCGTACGCCGTAGTTTCAACCTTACACTTAACACAACCCTAATCGATTCGCTCATAGCATTAACAAGAATCTCAAAGGCGAATGGAAGTCCACCGGAGATCCTACGGAAGTCGCACTCCAGGTCTTTGCCACGAAGCTCAATCTTGGTCGTCCAAATCTCACCGCTGACGCTGCAGTCCCTGAGGCACCAATAGGTCGACCTGCCTTAGGACCAATCATCGAAGAGAAGAAGACCGCCAGCGAGAAGGTCGAACCCCAGGATGAAGACACAGTTGCTAGCAAACGTTTTGAACTAAAGGCGGAGTTCCCGTTCTCGAGTGAACTGAAGCGGATGTCCATGATCTACGTGGATACCGAGAAGGGTGGGGAGGCTATTTGTCTGATCAAGGGTGCTGTAAGTTGCTTCCTCTTTCATGTCGGTGAAGCGTTACCTAATGGGTTGTAGATCGAGCGTGTTTTGGATGCCTCAATATCTTATGTCCCAAATCCGGAGGAGCCTGGTGTTGTCGCACCTCTGACACACGCCCTTCGAAATGTCTTCCTTGCCAAGGCTGAGGAGCTCGCCTCTCAGGGACTGCGTGTTATTGGAATGGGCCACCGTACGCTCGATCCGGCTATAGTGAAGGATATCACTCGTGAAGACGCCGAGAAGGAGTTCACGTTCCTGGGACTGGCTGGCATCTTTGATCCTCCCCGGCCTGAGACCTTGGGTGCTGTCAGGGCTTGTAAGGAAGCTGGGATTGTTGTTCACATGTGAGCGCTTTTCTCTTTTTCGATGTAGAGGTGCTAAGCCATTTACGATTCAGGCTGACTGGCGATCATCTGACGACTGCAAGGGCCATCGCTGAATCAGTTGAGATCATCTCACCTGATGCCCCAAGGAACGCCGTTATGACGGTATGATTTGCGAGTCACTACGATTTGTGACTGTACTAAAAAACTCTGCAGGCGGCGGAGTTTGACAAACTAACGGATGAAGAGATCGATGCATTGCCCGAACTTCCGCTCGTCATCGCCAGGTGTGCACCGGAGACCAAAGGTTAGCCTTATTTTCATGACGCCCAAGGCGGAGGGTGCTCATCACCGGACGTAGTTCGTATGATCCACGCAGGAAAGCGCCGTGGAAAGCACCTGTCGATGTCAGGTGATGGCGTCAACGACTCTCCCGCTTTAAAGCTCGCACCAGTGGGAATAGCAATGGGCATGGCCGGTTCAGATGTCGCGAAAGATGCATCGGATCTTGTCCTGACTGACGAGTAAAGTTGTTCCCTGGTTTGTCGGCGGCATTGGACTGACACACTTGCAGTAACTTCGATTCCATCCGTGTCGCGGTCTCTGAAGGCCGCCGCCTCTTCCTCAACATTCAACGTTTCATCCTTCACCTTCTCTCCGTCAATATCGCCGAAGTACTGCTACTCATTGTCGGTCTCTGCTTTGTTGATTCGGAAGGCGTTAGCACCTTCCCGCTAAGCCCAATTGCGGTGCTCTGGGTCAATATGCTGACGTCTGCCCCTCCTGCTTTCGGTTTGGGTATGGAACCAAGTCCGGCTGATCTGATGAAGAGGCCTCCCCATTCAGTCAAGGATGGTATCTTTACCTGGCCGGTAATCATTGACACGTTTTCTTATGGGATCGTGATGGGAGCCTTGTCTCTAGTGAGCGTAAGTCAATTTGCTTCCATTGGGATGATATTTCGTTAATAACACGTTTTCAGTTCGTCATCGTCATTTACGGTGGTAATGACGGTAACCTGGGACATGACTGCAATCATAACGCACTCGAGCAATGTATACCGGTTGCTCGTGCGCGATCGACCGCATTCGCAGCTCTCATCTTCCAGATCTTGTTGTATGCTTTCGAACTTAAATCATGTGAGTGCCCTTCCTGGCCTACTCGACGATGTGATTCTCACCGCCCTTTTAGTAAACCGCTCAATGTTCTCTCTCACGCCTGGAGTTCCATTCTATAAGGATTTGTGGAGGAACAAAGTTCTCTTCTGGGCTGTTGTCGGCGGCATGATTAGTGTTGTCATTCGTAAGTTTTGCTCGCCCTCTCCTCTGACGTGTATAGTCATGTCTTGCTTCCACAGCCGTTTACGTGCCTGGCTTCAACAACCGTGTCTTCTATCAAACAGGCATTTCATGGGAATGGAGCATTGTGGTTGGCGCGTCCGTTGTGTTCGTTGTTTGGTGCGAGGTGTGGAAGCTCATGAGGAAGAGATTATATAAGAGATGGGAGAGAGCTACTGTAGTCCCCGAAGCAGAGAAAGGCATGAGACAAGCTCAGGATGGTGGAGAAAAGTAGTGGAGTATTCGGGATGTTTCGTCGTCGAGGCAAAATCTATTTGGAGGCGGATATAACGGGTTCATGGGCGCGTGCACGATAGGATCGTGGAGACTTATGACGGGACGTAGTACGAAGCGCTGGGAATTCCCCAGGCGTGTTACTGTCCTGAATTTGAACGTTACGGCTACGAAAATGTTTGGAGGATAACGACAAGTTTCTCATTACGAATAGAGTAAAGACCTTTTGTAACATGTTTTCGATCATCTTTCATAGATACGAGCACACTAATTCTATGACTTCATACTACTCGTATAAAGAGCCGGACTAGGAGGTCGCTAATAAGACACCCCAGAATCTCCTAAATTCTTGCCGAGGCACTCATAAATGAACTTCTGGCATCTTGCGCCGGTGATTGGCTTGAGGGAAATCTGCAAGTGGGAGTACGAGTGGGTGTTCAGGTATGGCTAAATAAAGGGTATTTGTACATGATACGGTTCCGGTCCAATTGTCCGGGTTGAATCGACATCAGGCTCTAGGGTTCGGAGATATAGATGAGCCGGGTAACGCGAACCAGCAGTAAATTGGAAGATCTACACAAATTGATGTAAGTCATTTCTAGTGAATTCAATATATCAGGGAATTTGGGGATATTCCAAAGCGCCATTTCATAGTCTCGTTCTGGATTAGACATGCGAATTGTCGATTGTGGGCGAAGACCAACGCCAGCCCGTTCGATTGTGCCGCTGATCCGGATTGGGACAGTTGATGGCTGGGTTACCATATGTGTACATAGGGGAGGATGTGGTGAACGGTTGAACCAGTTCTCCCAATGGCGACCTCAGCGTCTCCCTATCCCTCTCCTGCTTCCTCCTCAGTTTCTCTCACTTTTCCAAGATCTTCCTCTCCAACAAAAGACAGCCTCAGATCCAACCCACATCCATACGCAATCAAGACCACTTCCACTGGCATCCTCACTCGTTCAAACTCAACCCACTCCTCCAACAGCACCTCCCACCACTTTGTCCCTTCATCTCCCACCAAACCCAAGGTCAACTCCCCGCGTCCAAGCGGTCACAGGTACAGCCGCAGTCTTAATGCAGAACTCCCACGTCCGCTCCCCATACCACCCAATTTTCCTTTGTCGGCATCTCCTACCAAAGCCGAGTTTGACGTCCAAGATGTCCCGGCTCTCACTCGCAGAGAACGTAGGGCAGACACTCTTCCAAGTGCCTCTCAGCCAAATCTAGTCGGAGGTATTGGCACGGACGAGTTGCCTGATGATCCGCGGGCCTGGACTCCATCGCAGTTGGCTGCGTATCTCACCTCTTCATTACGCGTCACATCTGGAGATCTACCGCCGTTGGTTGCACAGGATATAGCGTCATTTGTGCGGACGCAGAAGATCAATGGGCGGAAGTTCCTGAGGTTGACTGAGGGTGATCTTGACAAGTAAGCCTGTTGACATTGTGCTGCGATGTTTCGTTGATAAACTGGTGAATTAGGTATGGATTGAACCAGCGATGGCAGAGTGCACTACTCGGTGCCTCCCGCGTTCTACGACAGGACTCACTCCGTGGACGGATATGGAACTCGGCTTTCCCTTCTGACCAGCAAGGCGAACAAGAAGACGAGGCTGGAAGTTACTCGTCCACCTCCTCCACGTCCTCAAGTTCAGTGAGCGGTATGTGTCCCACTTGTTTTAAACGCGGCCATACTCAACGGTGTTGTATCTAGGTTCTCAACGCGGAAGATCTGGAACTGGACGAGTGAAAGGGATGGTTGCGTCGTTCGAACGCAACGGTCCGTCGCGGTCCGTATCGCCCGTCAAGGATTCAGGGCGTGGCGCATCTCCTGTCAAGAGAATGGACGATCTAAAAGGTTCTCTCGACTCCGAGGTAGATTCGGCCGCCGGTTTCAATTCTACTCGACCCCGTCCTCGTCCCCAGAGTGACATCTTTCCTTCTCACATGTCCTATTCCATGCCTGAAATCGCGACCACAACCTCTGCGAGTACGGATGGAGATGCGGAACGGAAGAAGGAACCGAGGTTGCTGCCCTACCCACCTTCATCTCAACAAATTCTACCTGAACAGGCTGCATTCAATGCGTCTCCTCAACCTAACCTTGTGCAAGGTATACCTGCATTTGGACCTTACGGTTCACCACAACTACCCCCTCAGGAGGTATCATTTGGATCATTCCCCCCCGGAGTCTTACCCTTCTCTCCCCAATCTACCGGATCCATTACGTCCCCTGAGCCCTTGAACCATATGAACCCAATGACCACAGGAGGCAGCTACATCCAACCACAAGGTTTCGATACCTTGTACGTCAACGCGCTGGCCGAAGGCGTCCGACCTCTCCCGCTCCCACCTCACCCAGGCCAATTATATCAGCAGCCTGCTTCCGTGCAGGGTTACGGAAGTGCCATGATGACTGATGTCAATTATGTCACTGATAACGGGGCGTACGCGCCTCATGGAAACCAGCAGGTTCAATCGGTCGGTATCACCACGCCTCCGGTCCCGCACGTGCAGGTGCGGCGTGTATCAGAACCAAGTCACGTTCAGGCGCCCGTGAACGTTGTTGACTCCCAGCAGCCTCAACATCATCAACATTATCAGCAAGAGCAACAACAACAGCAACAACAGCAGCAGCCAGTACAAATTCTAGCGCCACAGCCGCGTCACGGAGGACGAGAGTCGCCTACGAAATTGCTTGAGGAAAAGTTGGAAGAGCTTTTGGAGCCGAGACCGAGGTCGAGGGTGTTCGCTAGCCAGCCTGGTTCTGGTACTTCACCTTCCCATTCGCGTGTCCCATCCAAGTCGTATTCGCCCACCCCGAGTCGCCCGAGGTCGAGAGTGCCTAGTATGAATTTGGTTGCTGCAAATGGGAGTGTTAGGTCGAAAACGAGGGTTCCGTCGTCGACGAATCTTGCTGCGAGTGTGTTGGGTGAGAAGAGGAGTAATGGGAGTATTGACAGTGCGGATGGTGGGAACGATGGGTTGTTAGGAGTTGGGAATGGGGGTGCAGTTCAACATCCACGTACGCGTGTTATTTCGCTCTCGTCGCGTACGCACTCGCACCGGCTTTCGGGAGTTGAGGTTTGGGGAGAGAATCATCGGCATATTGTAGTTCCGCCGGATGAGGAGGAGGGTGCGCATCGGAATGCTGAGGATGCGGTTGTGAAGGAGTATGAGGCGGAGGAGGAGGTGGGGATTGAGGCGTTGCTGGAGAAAGAGGCTCCGGCTCTGCCTATTCCTGTGCCTATGTCTGTACCCAAGGAGGATGGGAAGGAGGGAAGTGGACATGGGAAGGAGGCGAGTGCCGGGAGTGTTGGCGGTGGAAGTGTGGCGCATTCGAGGGCGGGAAGTTTGAGAGAGCCGAAGAGTGCGGTTATTACTGTTGTGGAACGAAAGTCTTCTTCGCGGCTACACAAAGATGAGCTTGGAGAGAAGGTGGACGCGGAGGCGGAGGAGAGTATGGAGGCTTTGCTGGCCAAGGCAGATCCGGCGGCGCTAAATGCTGGTAGTATGCGGAAGAAAGGTGGGAAGAAGAGGGCAGCGGTGAGTGGTGTGGAAGCTTGGGAGATGGTGGGTGTGGATACGGTGAAACATGTTGATGGGGATGGGATGAGTCGGAGTGTTGAGGATATATTCTCGCCTGTCTCGAAGCCTGGGCTTCCGCCTAGATCTCAGAGTTCGACGGCGACGCAGGGCCAAACTTCGAGGCTATCGCCGTCTCCGCAGACGAAAGCGAAGTTGAAGCCAAAGGAGAGGCGTAAGTCGGGGGAGACGGAACGACTGGACGAATTGGAGAGGAGGGAGGACGAGTTGGAGAGGAGTGTTGGGGAGACGAGGAGGATGGTGGAAGAGGTGAGGGGAAGGTTGGAGAGGGTTGAGCAGTGGATTGCGGAGCGGGAGAGGCAGACTGAAGTTGAGGGAGAGAGAAGGAATGCGAGGATGCGTGTGGGTGCGTGGCCTGTGGACGTTGTCAGGAGAGTGTTGAGTGCGTCGAGGGTTCCTGGAATGCTTGGGCTTTCGGCGTGGTTTGGCACTGCTTCAGCTTCTTCTGCTCCTTCGTCTTCATCATCATCCCCGTCAATGCCAGCATCAACGTCGTCGCAAAATCAAAGGGCGCAGACAAAGGCACAGCGCCAGTCTCTCATGCAGAGGTTTGCGAGGATGACTCTGACCATGTCGACGTACGCGGTATTGTTCGGGATTGGGGTTTGTGTTGTGATGCTGAGGGTGCTTGGGAGGAAGGTGGGCCTTGCGGCTAAGTTTGGCGCTGCCGCTACGAGGATGGGGAATGGTGTTTTGAAGAGATGATTACGTTGTTCCTTGGGCCGACCGCTCTTTGATCTTGGACTTGGTTTCGCGTTTCGATGTTGCGGCATTTGGGGAGTTAAAAGCTCCCAATCTCGCTATTTGCTCGTGTTCGTGGTCTTTTGTATTGCTCCACTTATGCCCCTCCTTTCTCTCAGTTGGTTGCCCGGCTGCCCGTCTTTCGTTCTTTCCTTTTGTTCTTATGCTTCCCTCATTGTTCGCTCCTCGATGACCGGTGTTGTGAGGCATCGTTGACTTCTTTTGGTGTAAAATATTGTTAGAGTTCATTTTCTCCCCTCCGTTGTCTTCTCGCATAGTTACTGCAGTGCTCTTTATGTCCTTGCTATGATTCACGTATTTACGACATTTGATGATATATCTATTTTGTTGAATCATTTGATGGTTGGGATAAGGTTGGGGGTCTTAAGTCTAATTGGAGACTTGAGTTTGTACAACAATAGCCTATTCTCCAAGTGATAGTCTTAGTCAAATGAGAGTGATAAGAGAGCTTAAGAGATCCTTTAAGACTTATATCTTCTAGCTTTGATTTGATAAAGACTTTGTATTGAGTCTCCACCTAACCAAGTAGAAACAATGTTTTCTACTTGTTAGTGTTGATGGTTTATATACCTATGGACAGTGTAGCTAATTATGTCTACAGTCTATCTAAGTATATCTACTGTGAGATGTCATGAGAAGAACTTCTACTTAATGAAGCTTCTTCAGGTACCAAGACTTGACTCAGAGATTGACTTGGAACCAGAAGGAGATTAATCTATACTAAGAATAGATAGGAGAACTTCTTGGTGAAAAAAATTTTTAACAAAGAAGACTTCTTCTTAACAATAAATTAGGCTTATGAATCAAAGAGGTCATATGAGAAAGTTTGTTTAAAAATAGATCAACTATTTTTAAGATAAACTTAGAAAGAAACATACAAACAATTTGGAGTCATAACAGTTCACAAAATACAGGCACAAATTAAGGAAAGGTAAATGGAACTAACAAATAAATAAAATCATAATTGGAATAATGTTAAATATTCTGAAGTTCATAACACAACCTTTTTTGTACAGTTAATGTCCCATTAACTATCTATTAACTAATAGTGACCTTCACTATCTATGTTGTAGATAGTGTCACCATTGGAGTCAAATTCAAAATCAGTATCATAATTGTCTGAAAGGTAGAAGAGTCTCAAGGAAGCTGATCAAAGAGGAATGTTGAGATTGGCAGATTGACTGGCAGCTTGTTGATTCTCTCCTTGAGTGTGATGATAGATGGTAGAATGAGAAAATCGTTGGAGCTTTCCAACATGTGGGTCAATGGAGGGATTGGTGTGTTTCCTAGGAGTTCACCAGGTTAGACAGTAAGTGGGACCAACAGTAGTAGTAGTCCTTGCAGGTGGTTTGGCATGGAAAGCCTGCTTGAATCTAGACTTGTCATGAGGCATGGTGGTAGAGTCAGAAGGGGATGATAAGCTGGACTTTCTAGTGGAATGTAAGGTAGTGGAGGAAGCAGTGGGGCAATATCCCCAGATGGCAAGGGTGATCCTGTCATCTTCAAGCCACTCCAGGTTTCCAAGACACTTGCAGGTAGTAGCCTTCTGTCAACCCTATAATGAGGATTTTAGGGGAAAAACTTGGAAAAGTGACTAGGGGCAGAGGTATTGCAGTGGATGTAGCAGTACATTTTGCACTGTATCTGGAGGTGGCCCATTTGACCACATAAGCAGCAGGGTCAGTTTCTGGGTTGTAGGCTTGGAAAACTACATGAGGAAGGGTAGTGTAAACCCACTGGGTTTACAAGTGGCTATTGACCTTATATTCACACCAGAGTACTATAGGTGTTAGGATGGTCCTTATCACTGGTCACCTATGCTTAAGCTAAGGGGTAGCTATCTCACTAGATAGTTCACAGAGGTGCTAGAATCTAGCAACAAGGATATTGATAAGAAGGTGGCAAGGCAAGTGTCCAGTTAAGCACACTCAGAGGTTGAACATCTATCAGTTGAGAATATGACCAATAGAGCATTTACTACCACACTGATCAATAACTAATGTCAATTGCAAAGTTAACGCAGTGAGACAATAACTCTGGATTTGAGAATATAGGAAGCTTGCACTTCCAGTACATGAGTGGCTATTTAAGCTCTACTTCTAATATCCTAAGTAAGTATGATGAGGTAGTGCTGTGTGTCCAAGAGTCAATAGAAGCATAGCTATGGAGCAGAGAGAGATGAGAATAGAACAGAGACAAGAATAGAACTAACTACTATGAGAATGGGTCAAGTCCAAGAGTAGATACTAGACAGGGATGAGGCACAAGACAGAAAGTCTGTAAGTAAGTAGAGAAACTATTTACAAGTCCAGATATACAATTATAAGTCCATATTGGGGTGGAGATGTCCATTAGTAGAGTCAGAGGAATATGAGTCTGGAGATGAGGTGGAACTGGGGACTGTGAAGTTCCCTAAGAGTGGTGAGTCAGAAGAGTCTGACTTGTGAATGACAAGCATGCTGCAGTGCAGCAAGGATGACAAAGATGACAATGAGTTGACTGTAGTGACATATGGTGGAAGATAAGGCAGTGGATTGATTGTGGGTCTTTCTGGGTTTGGCTCATTGATGCCAAGGACATTGGAGTCAACACTATACAAGGGTGGAAGCTGCATATGACAGGGAGGTATCACTAGAGGAGCACTGGAGTTAGGATCAGCTTGATAGACTTCTACTTCTCAAAAGTAGAGTCAGTGTGTGACTTCATACTTGATGATGTGTAGTACAACTTCTGGTGGGTACATCATGTAGGGATGGAGGAACACTATAGGTTCTCCTGTGTATGGAATCATCTTCCAACTGTGGGCCAGGTGGAGTTGAAGTTGTTGTGAATAGTTTGAATGTAGAGCCCATCAGGGTTGAAGACATGAGTAAAAGGAGTGTTCTCCTGGATGATGCACAGTATCTTGGTCATCATGCAGTTGGTAGAGTAGAACAGTAGGCCAGGCATTGGCCAGTCTTCTGAGAATAATGATGTGTGGCTGGGTAGGTGATGATTAGCAAATGTTGCATTATGATACTGGATTGAGTCTTCAGCTGATGTACTGGTGTCTTGTGTGGTGTGACAGGAGGCACTGTCAAGTCCAAGCTCATGGACTAATGCATGATAGATAACATTGCAGTGGTGGTTGCCTTGAGGGTTCATAACAATAAGCCTGATATATTGGGAGTACTACTTGGTGTGGTATAAGGTCAGTTGTCTTAGTGACAGCTGACAATAAAGGTTATAAGAAATGTATGATTAATGGATTGAGTAATCCATCAAGGCCAATGACAAATAAGAGAATTAAAGAAATTAATTATTTAATGAGCAACATCAGATAAGAAGAATCAAAGGAAACATTGTAGTAAGGGCTCAGCCCTTACACACCTCCATTGAGACTATAGAATATGGTCAAGAAAGTTAAGACACAAGTGATGCAGTTACTTGTGGTAACAATTGAAGGGCAGGGGCACATACAGTGCTCCACTAGTTGTGAGGATAGAATGGAGTGGTAAGTTGCTCCATTGAGGGTACAGAGACTGATGTTGACTCATTCACTGAGGTGATGAGGATGAGTGTGAGTGGGATGAGGCAATTGAAGAGGGTTCACCAGTGATGTCTTGAGATGAGGCAGAGGCATTGGCTTCAACTAAAAAGGTGATGAGTGGAAGGGAGGATGTAGGGGTAGAGGCATTGGCCTTGGTCATGGTCATATCTGGGGTGTGCTCTTTGATGGCAGTGGATGTGAGTTCAGAGGCATTGGCCTCTGTCATTTAGACATCCATGTCAATGGCTGACTTTTCAGAAACAAGTGTCTCTAGCTCAGTGATGACTAGAGTGGCAAGAGGGTGTATCAGTTGTCATTGGGATAGGGGTGGCTCTAGCAGGTGCTGAGGATATTTATGATGCTGAAGGAGTTAGAAGAAGGGGAAGGCACTAGCTGATAACCATTCTCAGAGAATGAAGTGTTCCCCTTTGTCTTGTTTAGTATTCTTGTACTCAAAATACAAGGACCAATTGATGTCATCTTCAGTGGGATGTCTCCATCCATCTCACTCTGGAATTGTCAGTGGCTCATGGTACCAGTCAAGGTATTCCACCTGGTGGTTATCATGCTCATTATATAGATCATGGTGTAATTGGTCACTATGATAGGTGTGGTTTAACCACTACAACCCAAAAGGTATACATAGTCTACCCATGAAATAGGTGTACTGTTATAAATAAGGATGTGAGCCATGTTTTCAAGGCTTGAGTTGTGTGCAGCATAGAATATCATTTCTAAGGACCATACTGAAAATATGGGCATTTTCTATGGGGAATAGGCATGTTCTTGGGGAACATGACTGTTGTACCTGGTGATGAGTTTCTGGTATAGGTTTGGGGATGGCAGAGTACATTCACAGATGGTACTAGTGGCTTTTGTTGGTCAAAGACTGTCACAAGTTCTGTGGAACTTGCAAGACATGCACTCAAACCAAAATATCAAATACAAAACCCAGTAGAGAGTTACACTCTCTACTGGTCTCTACCAAACTCTGGGTCCAATTGGTATGGATTTTGTTGGACCATTTCCAGAATCCAAAGGCTTTAACAACCTCTAGAGAGTTATGTGCCAAATGACAAGCATGGTGCACTTAATACCAGTGCACACTAAAATGACGGCATCAGAATTGTCATGGATTTACATATGAGATATTGTATGTTCATATAGCCTATCAAGCTCAATTGTAAGTGATCAAGACTCAAAATTCACATCTACTTAGTGGAGAGAACTCCACAAAATATTAGGAGCTAAGCTCCAAATGTCAACCTCCTTCCACCTTCAGACAGATGGTCAGACTAAGTGAATGAACCACAGTATTGGTCAGATCTTCCATGCAACAGTGCACTACAATCAAACTAATTGCATCAATAAAGTGCCATTAACTGAGTTTGCAACAACTTGAGTATTTTGGCAACTATGAAATATGCCCCATTCAAGTTGAATTATGGATATGTACCATCCATGATCTGAAATGGCCACAATACTGAAACTGTCCACAAAGGGGTAAAAACTTTGTAGAGACAGCCCTGCTAAATTTAGCAGCAGCTCATGATACAATTATAGAATCACAGGTTTTCCAAACCTGCAATGCTAACAACAAGCAAAGGCCAAAACCTCATATTGAGAAAGGAGACCTGGTCTACCATTTTACACAAAACCTTGCATTACCAAAAGATAGAGCTCAAAAGCTCTGTTTGAAGTTTATAGGACCCTACAAAGTCCTAGAATCAAAGCTGGAGACTTCCAATTACACATTGGAGTTACTTTCAGTGTTAACACACTAGAAAATCCATCCAGTATTTCATGTGAGCCTTCTGAGGCTGTATTATACAATAATGCCTTATTTCTGGAGCAAATGTGGCCTGAGCCATATGACTTCAGGTTCAATGATGAACATGAATGGTTTGTCAATGAGATTATTGGCCAAAATGGCAAAGTTGAATTTCAAGTTCAGTAGAGCCTGGGTGACACTATATGGGAACCTCTACAGCACTACAAAGAGCTCACAGCACTGGACAGGTATCCAGAGCTGCAGGGGGTGTTGAAGGCCCAGCAACTTTGACTCCAATCACAGCCTACCAGAAATGGTAAGCACAAATTGGGTCAGAGAGATTAACTTCAACCCTGAGAATTCTGCAATATATTACCAACAGTGACTTGCCAAAGTTGCTTTTTCTCTTTCCTCAACCATCATCATGGACTCTCAGCATCTACAGCAACTACAGCAACCACTAACCACCCTGCCTCAGCAGAGTAGTGCAAGCAGCTCTGCATCAACTATCACATTTCAAGGACCTTCAACAAGTCCTGGGAGGGGGAGGGAGTTAATGGATATGGCTTCTAACCCTAGACCAACATTCACAAGCCAGCCTGAGCCTCAACTAGAGCCTCAGGATCCTCACCACACCTTGCTGTCAACAATACCAATATTTGACATCCTAACAACCACAGTTCAAGCAATGGCCAAATCAATAATTCAGCCACCCCCAATTCAATCCCTATCTGCAGAGTTACCTGAACCCTCCATACTACCCTCCTATACTGCTGACATACCCACAACTGTTAGCAACACCAATCCACTACCCACCACTGCCAACTGCACCCTAGTTGACCCATTACTATCTACATGTGCTGAGTGATTACACTCAGCAACTATTCTACCCCATGCCCTTGATGACAACCAGATGGTTGAGACCAAAGGTAAATGACATGCCTTGGAGCAAGATCTACTCCAACAACAGTATGAGGAACAAAATTTGGGCCTCATATCCTGATTACACAAGGTGGGTCTCAATGACCACCTCATCAATATGATCAACCTGTTTGACAAGTCAATCACCCAAGTACTCAAGAAACTCATTGAGATAATCTAAAATAAAAACACACATATCAGTGTCCTTGAAGGACACCTCCACTGCCTCAATGACATTCTCACTGCCTTGTAGCAATTGAGAGAATATGAACTTGAGGTTGTGGTCTGTGCATCAAAAAAGAGGGCTCTATCTAGCTCTTCAACACCCTCCAGTGGAGCAGCTCCAGCTCCACAGCAGCAACAACAACCCATATCAAGCTCACCAGCTCAACCAAAATCATATGCATCAGCTGTGAGTATCCTAATGACTTGTACTACATCCTTATCCTCTTCTAAGGCAAGCACCAGCAGTGCTCACTTGTCATCCACTTCAAAGGCAAATATGCAAACTAAGCTACCTCCTACCACTTTTAAGAAGTGAGTGCTCCTAGCACTTGTCCAAACCTACTTCCAGCCAAGACTAGTACACCCAGCACTAGTCAAGAACCTACATCCACCAAGGAGTTGTCTAAACCAAGATGACAAGACTCACCTATCAGAATGACTAATGAGTCAGTTGCCTCAGAGCCAGATGTCACCCCCACCTATTATGACATCCTGATAAATAATGCTCTGCTTTTACTGATGACTGTTCCTGAGCAGTCATCACACTTAAAAGAACTTTTGTTAGGACCCAATATCCCAGGTCCCACCTCTTCTACTTGTAACTATAGACCACTTATTATGGTCCATCTCCCTACCAAACTCAAGGACACCCCTCAAGTTGTTCCTAATTACCTCATGCCTGAGGATGTGACCCCTATGTCCTCCAGCAGTGAGGAAGACACAGCTGAGGACTTCAAGCCCACAAAGGGCAAGAAGAAGGCCCCTCCAACCATCAACCTCTAGGTTGACATCATGACCACTCATATACAACTGCCAGGTCATAGCAGCATCATTCTATCAATATGGAGACTTTGGCAATATAGCTAAGTCCACAGTCATAGATGTAACAACAACTATCACAGTGAGTTCACTATTCATAATGAACCAATACTGTATTCACCAGAGCCACTGCCATCCTTACCACTAGAGCAGAATTTCAAGGTCAGGAGTTTGAGATCCCAACCAACCACCTAGTATATAAGGCAGCCCATTGCAGACTGCCTATGACTCCATGTAAAGTAAAGAAGCTAATCTTTTTTTTTTTTAATCCAAGGTAAAGAAGCTGATCAAGCTTCTCAATAACCACTATGTCAAAGCTAAATACCATGCCAAGGCACACCATCTTTTGACTGAGCTATTCAAGATAACTCAGTGCACTGTCAGGGAACACCACAATGATGCAATGATCTTGTTGTTGTATCATAACAGCTTCCAACTAGACACTTACCCATCTGGAATAACAGTGGAGATAAGAGAAGAGCATCAGCTGTCATGAGTATATGAGCAAGCTCACATCTTGAACCCCAAAAACCAGACCCAGGGCATGGGCTATTACAAACATCAGTCTTCCTTGACTCTATGCTCATCTCCCACATCACTGTCATCTTGTCTGTTCTCTCCTCACTGTCTCCTATCACACTTTGACCATTGGCCATGTCTTGCTTCTCTGAGTTGTACTATAATTATCATTCAGACTCAGTGTTACTGAATATAGACTACTACCCTATTCAAGTAGATCTATAATCTTATCTCAGGCTTGGTCTAGTATAGTTAGATCACTATAGTCATTAAGAGCCTTCTTATTTAGGACTTATAGAATAACATTCATTGTCTATTAAAGTAGCTCATGAAGTAAGAAGAACTTAGCTTTACAATTATTTATACATAGTACAAGAATAGGAGTCTCTTCTCTTCTCTATCTCCTTACTGCATGAGAGCTCTACCTGCCTCAACAGGATAGCTAGCATAACAGCTACATCACTGGAGAGGCCTGTGACCTTACAAGTCATATCCCTCCTGGTAACAGTCCCTACAAGATCCAGACAGCTTTTAGTCTCTAGTAGATAGACAGGCACTCAAGTCATCAAGTTTAATTGTCTTGGGTGGTGTCTTAGGACAGTATCTCTCTACATTGGTGTGGCATCCATACCATGCCTAAGTAACAGAGTTGTAAAGCTCTGATTCCACTCTTTGCATCCCACTTCTCTTATCTGTCCTTGTAGCTACAAGTTGACCTGAGTCTCCTGCAAGATAACTTCAGTGGAGCACCTCCAATCTTGTCCAGACTATTGTCTAAAACATCTCACCTGCCTCCACTTTTAACTAGGCATACTCCTTCCAATCTATGCCCTCAACCCCCTCCTCCTTTATACTGACCCCTCTCTGACTCTCACCTTCATGAACTTCAACAATGCCTCCAAAGAGCCTGCTCAGGGAGCACCTTCCAAGGAAGACTTGATAACTACACCTGTGGTACTAAGAACATAATCCATATCAATGGGAAATCCTAAACTAAATGAGAACTTCTCAGAGTCTACTATACTCTTTATTATTCAGAAGAGAACAAACATGAACCCCCAGAATCTCCAGTTGGTGTCTATCAAGACACTGATGTGTCCCTTCACTACAAACTACAGCATAGCTGGCAGTTTGAGATCATCCTATCCTTTATCAAAAATCCTACAGTCTTTGCACTCTGTAAAGAGAAACTTAACCAGGCCAAGGAATTGCAAAGTTTATTTCTCCACTGGGCTGGTGCACTACAAGAAATTGAACAAGCTGAAGCATTATTCAAAGTCTTTGAATGCTATTTGAGCTATTGATAGAGTACAACTACAATGAAACCCCTTCTCTTAACTACTACCTCAACCACCTCTCATTCCACTGAACAGATGGTTACCAGACAGTCCAAACTTCTGAACCTGCTGTAACCATTCCAAATCATTGAGCCACTATCATATTATTCAACTTGACTACCAACTCCAGAACCACCAGTCAAACCCATTTCTCCAACTGCTTCACCAGAGCATACCACATCACTTGGTGCACAATCTGCATTACAGAGTTCTATGTCTGCATCTGCAATGAGTGTTCCACAAGAGACCCTTCCAGATACACCTTTGCACCTCTTTCAGTCCTTGTGGCCAGGACCAGTTACATAGCCTTCCTCAAGGTCCCTAGAAATGCAGTCTTTACACTCAGTAATCATTATTCCAACCTTTGTTACCTCTAGAACCAGAGAGTCACCATCATCTTCATCCCAAACCCCAACATCAACCAGTTCCATACTCCAGAACTGATCTACTACAGGGACACTAAGGCTAGAGTCACATATTGCTCTGACACCCCAACAGAGTCTGATCCTTTTGATACTGAGACCATGTTACAACCACTCACATGTTTCTGCACTTACTTTCCCATATTTATTTGATGTCTGAAAGTCTGATTCCAATATTCTAATTTCACATGATTCCAATCTGCCTGTTCTGTTAATGGATTCCATTTGCCCTGCTGCCTGAACAGGTAAGTGCACTTACTTGGTCATTCATAACTACTGCAATGAGTGATGTTCATCAGTTTTCCCTGTATTATCTCAGATCCTTTATCTTTGTCTTGATATCTTCATTCTTACTCCCATTCTGCATTTTATTACCTTCCTCTTAGTTTTCCTTCCAATCTATCTATATGTTTGTACCTTCTGCCCATTTCCTAGTTTCTGTTGTATATCTGAAATGTTTTACCCATTTGTACTTGTTATTGTTCTCTAGTTATTCTCCTGTCTTCTATACCTGGTCCTCAATGCATATTTAAGCACAATAGCTCCTGTATCTGTTTCTTCAGTCTGAATATCAACTTCATTAACTCCCTCCAGCTCTGTTCTGCTTGTCTGTCCTCTGGGTTATCTTCTAACCACTCCTGTCTAACATCCAAACTCTCTCTCTTGTTCCTTCCACCTCCAGGTCTCCATTCCTATCCAAATCAGACCAACATGATATAGAAGGGCACAGCATATAAGCTGAGGCCAAGGTCTACTCCCCAAAAGCTCTGAAAGTTATAAGCACTTGTCTGGAATGTAATAGACCAACTGTTTCTACTCTATCAACCTTAGCTCACTTTAATTAACCACTTTCTTGTCCACCTAATCCTCCTCCCAGACCTCCCACTTCTCTACAGAATGCAGCCATAGCCACTCCAAAAGCTCAAAAGATTCAACTATTTAACAGTGAAGCTTGCAATTTCCAAACTTTTTCAAGGCCACCTTCACCATGTCTTTAATGACCATAGAGCTGCATTCCAAGATGTGCAGAATAATGTCAGTGATAGGAAGAAAATCTCCAATACATAACTAAAGGCAATATTGCTGGATTCCACAATATCTTCATGAAAGAGAAATGGAACACTACCAACAATGCCTATGAGTATAGGACATGGAGTGACTTGAACACCAAATTGGAAGAACATTTCAAACCAAAGATTGAAGCTATGCAAGCAGTCAAAAAACTGAGGCAAGCTTGCTTTAACATCACTAAATCTGACATTGCTGTCTTCAACTAGATGTTTACTTACCTCTTGAGTAAAATGAACATCACAAGATGACAACTACAAAGTCCATCTCTATATTAATATGATACATTGTAGCCTTGACACACTATTCTCAATCACTCTCAGGGAATTCTATTCAGTTGCACCCAACACATGCAAATACATCAAAGACCAACTGTTATAGTGAGGCCACTTCAGTCCATAAAGAGGCCCAATATGTATCTGCAGATTGTATCAAAGGAAACTTCTCGTGTACTAACAGATGAGCTACCTTTTAACATATCACTTACAAAGTAAGGTCAATACGTTCAAGATAACAACACAAGTTGTAGCACAATCAGTTTTGTACCTTGATAGAACTCAAGCAACTTAGAGAGTGAATTAGATTTATGAGAGTCACTTAAATCATATCACTTTAGAGTTGATAAAGAGCTCTATTTGAGTCTCCACCTAACCAAGTAGAAACGATGCTTT
>JAEUWN010000372.1:0-40476 GCA_018524465.1 Podaxis pistillaris | reverse complement strand
TAATACACATAGTTACTTAGCACTTGCTACTGCCGACTGCATCCAGTACCACTACTGCACCCCGTACAGTACCCACTACCTGACATACGCGGTAGGCTTGGTACTGCTGCCGCGTCCTGTGCCAGTAGGGTGCGGGTGCGGGTGTGGGAAATTCACGATGCCCGACGGGTCACCCGCTGCACATTCGTCCTCACCTCACCATGTCGTTCCATTGGGTGTGGGTGGGTGGGAAAATTTTGTGAGTAACGATGTTGTAGTGGAGAGGTTTGGCGCGAGGCAGGGATCGTGCTGGTGAGTGTCATCAGGTGCGGTACATTGGGAAATATGGTTCATGCAACTAGACCCCTATGGGTAAGCTGAGACAAGAGGCAGGGAAGGTTGAGAAGGGATACAATCCATTGCAATAGTGGCAGTCTCAGCCACAGAAACCTTAGCTTCAGAGATTAGTAACCATCCTATGTGGTGTGGTATGTCGCACAGACAACATGAGGTGGTTCAGAAGATTTGTCATTGAAACATTGGGATCACCAAATATACATAGCACGTATGATGTATCAAGTCACCAAAGATGGCACAGAACGGAATGACTTTATAGCTCAAGATGTGGGCAGCGCAGGACATCTGCAGCGGTTGTGTTGACCGCAGCAAAGGATGTTGTGTACCTCTTGAAGAGAAGGCAGCGGTGGTGTCAGCGAAAAGGGAGCGAGGGCGACTGCGTCCGTCAGTCACTGGGCTTCGCAAGCGAGGTCCAGGGGAAAGGAAAGAGAAAGTGCGATGAGGCGAGTGAAGGATAAGGAACTTAAAGGAGAGGCTCTGCTCTGAGTGAAACTTTGGGTGGAAATAATGAGTGAGGATGTAAATTCAATGCTTGTTATTACAGACCAGTGGGTATTTATACTATTGGATGACTTCGAGTATTCTACAACTGTCCAGTATCTAACTACGCATTCGAAACCAGACTTCTGGATGAAACAGCCATGAACGGCACTTAACTCAAGGAAGATTTGGTATACTACGAAATTTCTAATGCCAGGGCTCTGGGATGGAGAGAGAGCCAATTTACAGTCTGAATCTGGAAAGAGAGGTTTTCTCAGGTCTGGGTAGAAAGCGAAGATTTTAAAGGAGTGGATGCAAATTGGGTGTTAATTCTGCTAAAAGATCGGACGAACTGGCGAGGCTGAAACACAGGGTGAAACTTTCTACGGTATGTGTCCAATAGGTGTGAGAGAGGTATGAGTGCACTACCCTCGGGGTGCATAGGCAGCGGGCCGACGTACGTCGACAAGGAGACGGAACTGCGTCTGATCCGAAGTGAAGTGGGAGGTGTAGTTCGGTTGCGAATTCCGTGCGCGACTGTCCTACAATCTCCACACTCTTCAAGCGAGTCCCTTGGGCGGCCTGCGGCCCTTTGGACAATCCACACTCGATATGTAATTGTATATAGTTTAAATTGTGATAAGAGATGATCGACGACTGGAGCCACTTCTCGATGAGCGCCCAGCCAGATGAATCGATGAAGGGTCACATGCGGCTAATCTACACATCCACCCAAGCCTCCCTCGATGACAAAACGGATGATGGTAATTCCACAACATGGGCCGATTAGTAGGCGCAAGAGGACGTTAGGGAAAGGTCGTGTCAAAAGGTACACAAAGCGAGAATTGTCTGCAGGCGCATTCAAAGCTATGAAATTGATTCTGGGACAAGCACATCACCAGGGAAAAACTAATTCTGTACATAACTCAGCACTTAAATAACTCAGCGCTTCCGTGCATGCATATGGATGCAACGGAGTCAACTACATGTGAAACAGAACAAGGGCCGTCTCACATTTGTGCTCATTAATCACGAATCTGATCCAGATAGTTTTCGCTCAACCCGTGGTCACCTTTTGGGATTCCTGGAAAATAGCATGCTTTGGTAAAAGCGCCCATAATTACATAGGGGGTCATACCTTATACACCCGCCTCATATACTCCTTAACGGCTCGCTTCGAGTACGGCACAACAAGGAGATCATTTGTATACTGACCCTCTGTAAGGAGAGTCTTTTTAGCTCCGTGTCCAATTACATACACTGGCTTTCGCGGAGGATTCGATGAGACATACTGAGCGAATCGAAGTAGTTCTTTGAAAGTAGATGGGCGAGTGAGTCGGACTCGGGAGGGAATCTAGAAGAAGGACATGCATGTCAGTAAATGTCTGCAGTTGGTGGAAACCTCTGACCTTCCCCAACAACGCCCGCACCTGCATACCTGTAACAAGCGTTGATTGAAACGAAACTTTCCGCAAGTCGAGGTTGATCAGGGCATTAAGCCTTTGTGCGTCGATATCAAAATTGATCGATCCAAGAAGCCTGAAAAACGCGCCCACGAGATCACCATAGCGTTTCCAAGTGGGCGGATGATCGTCTACCAGCCAAGTGGGGGTGATATCCGGGATGTGATCACCTATTTACATGCAGTTCGGCAAGACTCATGGGTCGGGAAAACACACATTACTCACCATTGGAATCACAGGTGACTCGAATCTGATCCAACCTGCGCAGTACATCATCCTATAATGCAACAGCGCAGTCTGACCAGATGCAAAAACTTCCCGACCTGGCTGGATCCTCGAGGAAGTCCATGAAAGAGGCGTGGTAGAATTCAATACTCGGAATCCCCTTCACAGAGTTGTTGTTTATTGTCATGACGGAGTGAAGAGAGCGACATGCATGGCGGAATTGGTCTTCTGACAGGCCAAGCAAATTGGCATTATCAACAGCATTCCAGATACGGGCATGCGTGTTGCCAGGAGGATCAATTGCAAAGTACGGAGCTTTTTGGACGGAATGCGCGTCATGATGAGCGTGTAGAAGTGGTTCAGCCCCGATAAAGGATGATTAGGACCACTCTTGATCGGACAGTTTGCCAAAGAAAGGACCGCACACAATTGATCAATGGGGCCAGTAGAGTCTTCTTCATCGATAAAACGAATGATGGTGTAGGAATAGACGAATAGTCCAGCAGAGAGGCTGACGAGAACCCAGATGTCATCTTCGGTCGGCCATGGCATCCTAAGATCACGTTTTCGGGCAATCTCAGCCAGCTTGTCTGTCAAATAAACAGCAATTTCGCCGTCGATTTCTCGAGTTATGCGGAGTTCTATTTGTTGGGATAAATCTTTGACCTCTAGCGAGTTAAACACAGCAACGAGGTGGGGTTCAAGGCGACTGAGGAAGATCCAAAGGAAAGGGGTGGATTTGGCATGGGCAGATTCTGCAACAATTTTGACGATGTCCACCTGTGCCTCTGTAACAGCGCATTCGTCAAGTCCATCGACAATGATGACTCGTTCAGCGGGCTTCTCTCCCCTGGCCCTGAGTTCTTGGAAGGGAGTGACAAAGAGGTCGTGAAATTGGTGCGGCATAGATTTCTTGACAAGAATGGGATCGCGACGAATCTCACTGTCCAAGAGGTCACCATAGGGACCAAATTTGACAGCGAGTTGATATGAGAGCGAGGTGAAAAAGCGATTGGGGTCATCTCGGTTATTAGGTCGAGAAAAGAAGAAGGCGGCGCCCAATTTCTCGCCTAAAGCCTCAGCACAGGATTGTGCAATGGCAGATTTCCCAACACCAGCAGGGCCGTTCAACCATACGATGCGATCAGGGTGGTTGTCGGCATTTATGGCCCAACTTGTGAGCTTCTCGATGTAATCCCTCCGCGTTCCAGGGTGACATTTAGGAGGTGGATAGCGCACTGCAGAGTCATGGCTGGCTTCTGGGATCGACTCCTTAAGGAGAGTTTGGAGACCTGCTCATCAAGGTCAACGTGCGACATTCTCAAAAACGCGGAGTTCTCACCTTTCCGCTTGGATCTGCTCTTGTTTAAATGTATCTGAGCATGCGAGAACTCAATAAAAGTCGGGTTGTTGACTACACAGTCATGGGCACCCGGGAGGGTCGGCATTGTCATGGACGAAAGAATGAAAGGTAGGCAAGCTGTTCAGCCCAGCGACAGAGTACTTGAACCTACCTACATGCGGAGGCCATGTGTACCCCAGCTCCAAAAGCGTCTCTTTGGTCTACACAGGAGATAACATATATCGGGCACAAGAACAAAACCCTGTGGCGTTTTGGCTTAGCACGAGTTCGAATTCATATCGGGTGCGGGAGTGAAGCGCTGCTAGGACTTGAGCATTTCTGTAATACAGATCTAGTGCACAACAGGTGAACAGACATTCAAGAAAATAGGATCTAAGGATGCGAGCTATAACCATACCTTACATTACCTAATGGCCAGGTCTTTGCCTATCTCAGACGGGGATGAAAGTCCTGAGGTCGGTGCACCAGCCTAAGTGATCTAAGGTTCTGACAAGAATCCATCAGTGGCTGGGCGTTGTGGTGTGTTCTGGTTCATTAACAAGCTTATCCGGCGCACAGATTCGAACGCACAGTTCTTAGGAGTATAGCATAGGTGCCCGAAATGGCATAGTCGTTGAACAGAACTGTCCACCCTACTTCAGCTTGAGGCACCAAGCACCGGAAAACCCCGCAGTTGTGAGAGCTTTTCAATGGGAGTAGTATCTGAATATATGCGATGAGCCGCCAGTGTATTGGGATCCCGAGATTTCGGATGAAGACGAGGTTACTTTTGGAGATTAGGATAAGTAAGTTGTTGTCCGAGGTCGAGTGCTGGGTGAGTCGTGAGGTGTCTGACCCTTGCAGGCTCGCCTATTAGTAAATAACCCAAGGATGTGCATCTGTGGGTCAAAAAGGAAAGGAGACAGAAGCATCTCAGCTTGTCAGGCGCGTTGCACGTTGCAGTAGAGCCTTTAGAACTTGCCTAATATGTACAACATCTTCCAGCCCATACTCGTAAGACCTGCTGAGTGCACGACGTCCCGAAGCCCAACCAAGTTAAAGCCCAAGTCACCTCCAGAGTCCAATATCACCGAAGTTGAACGTCGATGGCAGAGCTCGCCTGTTGGACTTTCATATGCTGTACGATGGCCCCCCGACGCACCTTAGCAGCGTGTTTCTTTCCTTCTTGGGTGTTGATTTGTGACATGCTTGTGCAATTGGGAACAACTCTGTGTTTCTTGACCTCCTCGGGAACGCGCTTTCCATCTCGTCGGGGATCCATGTGACCCGTGAGCAGTAGAGCTTGTACTTGTCATGGTGCAAACTACATCTAACAATGTCGTCCTTCCAGGTCCCTGCATATCGATACCACTCCCAAACGCCTTACTCGCGGCCAACTCCATAAACATTCCCGCATGTTCCACAATCCCAAGCATGATAGGATGCAGTGCCTGATCCAAGATCGCCTCCAGCAAAGGCGGTATCACGCCGCTCGTCTCCCTCGTCCCCAACGCATTTCAAGTATAATTCGCACCAACCCCTCTTTCTCAAATGCTCCTGCAAATCTATCAAACAATCCCTCGCCCTCCTTGAACCGAACTTCTTCGGCACAATCACAGATCTTGAACCTCCGTTCTCTCTCTTAACCACGTCTTCAACACGTTCTCGGCCCCTTCCCATTTACTACGCGCACGATGATGGGGGAATCTGACCATGGTGCGAGGATATTTTCCTATGCAACAACCAATTTGAACCCATGACTCGAATACCCTGGCAAGATTGAACAGGGGTCATCTACTGAGCCAAGATCGTGCGTACTGACACAGTCGTACCTGTCCTTCTACTCACCATCTCCCAGTACACAATGTTGCCTGCAGGTGATTTTAAAGGCGCTCTCCCCTGCCTCGGCTACAATGGCACCATGACTCCAGAAGTCACGTCTTTGCCACAATGTGCGTCTCCTCACAATATCACTCCATATTGTATCTCATCCGTTCGTAGGTGCTTTTCAAGTCAAAGTACCAACATGACCACCTTGCATACGCTCACCCCCTAGAGCCATGTGTTCTCCGCATATTGTCATATTCATCGTACACCTGCCTCTACACCTTCCAGCTCACTTTCCTCCGCCATCCCACCTATCACCCGTAGCAAGACGAACGAAGGATCCCTCTCCAATTATATCCTTCACTAATCGTCTCCAACGGTGCCAAGCGACCTCCATGCACATTCTTAGTGAGATGGAACAGTGGCCACCTCCACTTCAAGTGTATCTCGCGCAACCTACTCTCTGCTGCTCCCAGGAAGGTGTGGGAAGGGTCTTCAGGTGGCATTCAGCATACGATCGCAGGAACCTCGCGTGTCGAGCATGCGTGTGGTGCGGACCTCGAGAGCGATTGTGTGAAGACACTTTTGGGTGGCGAGGTCCCCAGAACAGAGAAATTCAGATGTGCCAATGTTTACTTGTGGGTTGTTGTCTTGTGAAAAGACACTGGGAAACTCTTACCAACGTCCCGTAGTTGAGGAAATATCAACCTCAGCGCTAGACACCTTCCATGTACGAGTAGCCCAAAATACTATATCGACGTCCGACATGAAGCAATATATTATACATATAGACTGAGTAACTACTGAGTAAGTACGCCCAAATGAGGAGAAACGGGGCGAAAAATCCGAGCTCCCCAGCACTGCGAGGCCACAGAGAATTATGATTCTGCTTCGGGTGCTGCATTCATGGGTGTATTATCACAGGATTCCTGGAAAGTGCTATAGGTCATCTCATGCATCAAAGGCAACAATGTCATGTACCTTGTATAACCGCTTCATAAACTTCTTGATGCGTCGCTCAGAGTATGGCGTGATCAAGAAAAGGTCGTCCTCGTACTTCTCAAGGAGAGCCTTCTTCTCGCCACGCCCAATGATATAGAAACTGGATATTGGGTCCCCGCGCAGCGTATTACGAACAAATGAAACAATGGCCTTGATTCTGGAACGACGAATGAGGTTGGATTGTTGGGGGATCTGTGGCAAATCGTTGAGGTTATGGTGCATGCAAATAGTGGTGTTGACTTACAATCTGTAAAAGTGACCTTAGCCTCATGAATACGCGCGTCGAGCCTGGGTGAAAGCAAAGCTTTCTGAAATCAAAATCCATCAAGGTACTCAGTCTTTGTGCATCGTCATTCAAGTTAACTGAACGAAGGAGAACAAAAAATGCGCCGACAAGGGACCGATATGGACCGGCTGTAGGATACTCCACACGATGCGAGGGTGGCCAAGTCAAGTCAAGCGCAGGAACATATTTGACTATTAATGTGATAGTCAGAAGGATCTACGCCGTGACAAACAGGGCATTGCTCACATCTGAGCCGTGGTTCGGGGCAGACCCGCATCTGATCGAGCTTACATCGGATTTTGTCCCAGAGTGCCACCCCGCAGTCCGACCAAATGCAAAACCGTCCGGACCTTTTTGGGTCCTCGAGGAAGTCCATAAAGGATGCATGATAAAAGACAACATCGTTATCGCTGCTTATTTTCATAACAGAATGGAGAGACCGGCATGCATTTCGGAACTGTGATTCGGTTAGGTCCAATAAATTGGCATTATCGTGAGCATCATCTATCCGGGGCAGCCGCGTAGCCAAGAGAATCCACTGGACAGTTTGAAGCTTTTTAGGTGGAACACGCTCCATGATGAGCTTATAAAAGCCGTCCAGTCCTGATAGAGGATGACTGGGACCCTTTGCCTTCAAGTGTTCCGCCAAATAGAGGACTTCACGTAGCTGGTCCTCGGGTCCACACAACTCGGTGTTGTCATCACCAATAAAACGGATGGCAGTGTGAGCACAGGCAAATAGTCCGTTAGACAGGTCGACAATGGCCCAGATCTCTCGTTCGGAGGGCCATGGAAGGGCGAGACCATGTTTCTGCCCAATCTCCCGGAGCTTGTCCGTCAAATACAGCATGATCTCGCCATCGATCTCTCGGGATATGATGAGCTCAATCGGAAGACATAGTGGTTTGATATCAGGAAGATTGAACGTGGCGACAAGGTCGGGCTCGAGGCGGCTGAGGAAGATCCAAAGGAAAGGCGTGGTTTTGTTCCGGATAGATTCTGCGACAATCTTGACAATGTCCACTTGCGCCTCCTCCCTAGCGCATTCGTCAAGACCATCAACAATGATAACCTGATCCGTGAGTTCTTCTCCTTTGGCTTTGAGTTCTTTGAGTGGAGCGACAAGAAGCTCATGGAACTGGTGCGGCAGGGATTTCTTGACAAGGGTCGGATTGCGAATGAGTTTATGATCGATAATGGTGCCAAAGGATTCAAATTTGACGGCGAGCTGGTATGAGATGGAGGTGAAGAAGCGGTCGGGGTCATCTCGATTGTTGGGTCGGGAAAGGAAGAATGATGCGCCTAATTTATCGCCTAGAGCTTCAGCGCAGGATTGGGCGATGGCTGACTTTCCGACGCCAGCTGGGCCTTTCAACCATGCCATGCGAGTAGGATGGTTGTCAGCATTAAGACCCCAGCTGGTAAGATTTTCAATGTATTCGTCTCGCGTTCCAGGATGGCATTTAGGAGGAGGATATCGAGCCGAGGAGTCGTGAGTGGCTTCTAGGATTGAAGCCTCGAGGAGGGTTTGGAGGCCTTCACGTAAAATGAGCGGCAAATGTCTGCACGGACATGATATCCTCACCTTTTCTCTCGGACGTGCTCTTGCTAATATTGATGTGAGCGTGTGAGGACTGGTTGACGTTGATCTTAGTAGATTGGTTGATGGTTGACTGGCCGATGTTGATAGACTGGTCGACCAAGTCGGAGTTGTTCACTGTGAAGTCATGGGCACCAGGGAGGACCGTCATGACGGTGGAGGGAGAAGCTGGGCAGGAAGCTTAGCGCCCAGTGCACAGGCCTACAGATCGTGCAGTGCTGACGACTTCTATTTGCTTCACACAGGGGATAAATTTATACCAAACGCATGTCAAGACTCGAGTGTGTCTAATAACATTGATCGAATGCATCACAGTCAAGCAGTTAATGCGCGAGTACGACCTAGGTATCTGGCGCCTTTTTTTTCGAATTTCTATTGCGTCCATGTCTTCAGTGCGGTTGTCATTGTTCTCTTCCTCAAAATCGTTACCCAGATCGAACTCCAGGTAAGAGAAAGAGCCCATCCAGTAAAGCAGAGCAACTCGTATTGTAGGCGAACGTGACCTTGCCTATCCGGATATATGTGGCAAGTCGCCAATGTATCACAATATACCGAGATTTCTTTCGTCCCTGGATGAAGACGAAGTTCCTTGGCTTACCTTAAAGGCTAGGATAAGTAAGCTGTTGTTCGAGGTCGAGTGCCGGATGAGTCACGAGGCATCTGGTTTTTGCGGGCTCGCCTAAGGTCAAGTAATCCGAGGATGTGTATACATAGGTCAAAAGAGAGAGGCGACAACAACGTCTCAACTTACCGGAGGGCGTTGCACGTTTGTAGAGCCTCCGGGATTTTTCTTCCCCCGGCCCGTAGGTCCCGCTGAGCGCCCAGCCCCTCGAAGTTCGAGACCACCAATATACGATCGTCGATGCATCAAAGGCTAAGGCTCAGACGTGGATGAAGCCTTCTTCAACCCTCGAGGGACATAATCATGTCACATGTGAGTAGTCCGTGCGCGGCGTTGGTGCAGGAGCAGAATGATTGTCCTTCATCCACTCACCAAGCGCGGCCTTGTCACTCAAGTTGTGATTCATTTCATGTCTCATCCAGTGGACGCGAGGACAAAGTGGAGCCAAAATGCAACTGGCTAGTGTCATCCAGATAAAAATACAAATACAACACAATAAAGGCCCCCGTAAGTCTATTATCCGAAGAAGAAAAGGGATAAGGAAGGAAACCAAATTACACATCAAAAACAACATCCACAGCTCTAAACGCCGTATTGCCAGGCCACACCTTAATCGGCACCTCGCACTCCACCGTCTCAAGCCGCACCCCCGTCCATCCTTCTTCACCACCTGCAAAATCAACCCCCTTCCCTACTCCTCCAACGGGGTCGGGTTTAATCCCATCATAGCCCCTCTCCTCTCCGACCCTACTCTCGCCATCACTCTCACCCCCATCATGATATTCTCTTTCGTACCCACCAGCAGCGACACTACCTATCGTATTCCACACCGAGTCCACAAAGAACTGCGTCCAGCTCTTTGTCTTCGCCCTTTCGTCCGCTTTCTTGAGATGGTCCAGCCCAACTCTAGGTTTCTCCAGAGGTGCAAGTGCACTTGGGGCACGCCATGATGAACCCCATTCACCTCTCGGTCCATCTCGTTCGAGGCTCCTGAAGTACACACCTTCCGTTCCGCGATCAGAGGTTTCCGATGCGACGGCCACGAGAAGACATAATCGAACTTTCCACTCCAATCCACCAAGTGATGCTGAAGGAGAGGTCAAAGGTGACTCTGAGTAACCTTCAGAATCGGCAATCTTCACTTGGAATGCCGGGCTCGCATCAGACGGGATATCAAGGGCAAAAGTCGTGCGGAGGGTGTTGAATGTGAACGAGGCATAATGTTCCGCGTAAGCGCGTTTTAGGTTACGTGCGCTTTGTGGCGGAGAAACAGAGGCTGGAAGTGTTTCGTGAGCTTCCAGGATCGCACAGAGCTATTGCCGTGTAAGATTCTTTGATGAATGTGAAGCGGGTTTCACACACACCTGCAGAACTCGTGCTCTACCCACTCTATCGTTCAACTCTACGATCCCTGACACTGTTTCACCGAGACGGTACGCGGATTTGGTGAATGTCAGCACCGCAACTTTTATTCCATCCTTATTCACGTCGTATGAGGCTAACACGCGTCATTAACGATTTCCGTTCATCATAATGAAAGAGATATGCGCCCACCTTTCTTTGGTAGTCGAGTCAGGATCTCTACTGCCTCTCGGCAACCGACCGTAGCTCGATCTTCCTCCTCTTCCTGCTCTCTGGCCTCATCCAGACTCATCCTTAATCCTATGTTTCCGTCCGGTGTAGGTAGCGACGTGGATGGTGATGACGGCCCTGCCCTCTCCTCCTGAAAAGGCTTTGAAGTGCCGAAGCCCTTTCCGTTGAGAACGGGAGGCAACGAAGCAAGAAGTCGCTTTGTGTATTGCTTCAAGTCATCCAAAGACCCTTCTTCACTTGATTTTGCTGTAGCAGTTCATTATTACCAGCTGGAAATGCTAGGCAAAGAAAAACGTACAAGGATGTACTGCCTTCCTCAATTTAGCCACCATCAGACCTGTTTCCTCGACGACTTTCCCCTGCGTCTCCGGTATGTCCCTTTCTTTCCCCTTCCCAAGTCCCGAAAGTCTAGTGTGCAAGACGGGCCAGAGAATGTCATACGGTCCAGGTGAACGATCCACTGGACAACTATGATTAATTACAAAAATGCCGAAGAAAAGGTTGAAATAATTACCTGTGACGTGGTTATACACGCGGATGGGCACCCTCATCACTCGACTGATACTATTCACCCCCGCCGTTCCAGAGTTTTTCGAATTCGGGAGGGATGAACCTGCTCTACACGTTCCCACAACAAGCTCGTATGAGAATCTCAGAGCTCGGCCTTTATACGTGGGGGGTAGTATGTCTGGGAGTTTGATAGTATATGTGTCTACAACGCATGTCCACACTCTTTCAGTAAGAAGTCACACAAAATGAAAAGAAAAGAAACATACAACTTCTGGATTCGCCAGGTGGTAAGGCTAGATCTACGGCAAGCATACTAGGCTGAGCTTCGAATGTCGGCAATGGAAGCTCTGGGTCAACGTCTTCCTCCAGTATACCACTACCCAGCGCAGGTTGATTCAACATCCCCAAGCCCGACCCGCCACCGCCACCAGGTCCGGGTCCGTTTGCTGGTTTAGGTCCGGAAGCCAAACCAACATTCCCATTTGAGTGAACGGGGGAAGTTGACGTGGCACGTTCGCTCATAGCTGAAGGTGTTGGTCCCGCAGGGGGAGATAACAGCGACATCAAGCTCGCGGAGAAGCTCACGGATCGCCCATGACCGGGTTTTCTCCTGGGATAACCGTGCCTTTGCATCTGTGAGTATTGCGGACCTCCACTGAGGCTGGAGCCAACAGGTGAACCCCCATGGAGCGACTGCGAGATATCCATACTCCCACCACCCACTACCGCCCGTTTCCGAACTAATGCCCTCCGAATCCGATTCATTCTGTAAGCCTGCATCTGCGTTGGTGTGCTTCCGCCTGCACCTTCTGGTATGACATGGACTGTGCCAACTAGTTGGGCGTAGGAATAGAGGATGACCTCAGCACTCGGTTGCGGAAATGTAGAAGAGAATGCCGTCCGCGGTTGGATCCGGCCCCGTGCAGTATTGAGTGGTTGGCCTAACCCTATTTGCACCTGTTGAGAGAATCGCCGGTTATGATGAGACTTGGGTGCCGCCCCGACTACCGACGCTACGGTTGAAGCAGCGATTGAAGGGTAAGCTTGGACGGCATTTGAGCTTGAGGGGTTGTTCGGAGGAAAGGCAGGTTGGGAGTACGACGGAGAAAGGGGGGAAGGGACGCGGGGTGTCGTTGGTGTTGCGAGTGGGGATGTCGAAGGACGCCCGCGGAACGAGGATTCGGATATGGTCGAAAGGGAGAGCGATGTTGCGGGTGTGTAGGGTTGCAGTGGCATCGAGGTCGTAGGTGAGAGAACATTGAGGGAGAATTGGCCGTCTAGGATGGACTGTTTGCGGGCATGTGGGTGATTAGAGGACAGAGCAAGAGTGTCGGTACGTGAGAGAGGTGAGGGTGTCTGGGGTGATGTGGGAGCTGGACCAAGACGTTCAGTATAATTTCAGTGGTCATTGAGAAACAACTTGCATTGTTTGAGATCCGGGAAAGACTGTCTATTGAAGGGTGCAGATGCTGGGGTCGCAGCAATCATTCCCTCGCCAACCTGTTCCTCTAACTCCTGGGACGAAATCGATATTGACAGGGATTTGGCCAGTAATTTCTTCCTCCTTTGCTCCAGCAGCCCAGGTAGCTGTCCGTCCTGAACACCCTTCTTTATCGTACCAACAAGCCCCTTTCGTCCAGGAATTGCCTCATCATCGAACCCAGCCAACTTTTGAGGAGAGAGCGAGACGACATTACGTGGAGTTCCCGGTGACGTCGGCGGGCGAGCAAGGGGGGCAGATGATATCGAATGCGCGCCCCGCTTGTGTGTGCGCGTGTGAGAGTACGTTTCCGAAGGTTTTGAAGGTCCAGCCTCAGGTGTCCGTGTATTCGTGAAGGTGATTGTGACAGAGAACTGCTCCCCCGCAAAGAAGGATGATTGAGATGGAGTTATGACCACACGTATAGGGGATTCACGCTGCGTTTGCGTGGCGTCGATTCCTGGCATATGGGGGTGAATACAGTGAGTTCTTCACGTCTGGAAACGAAATTCCAACAGAAGTCTCCGGGGTATGCGTAAAGCTCCACGTTTACGATTGATGGAGGGAATTATGGCTCCTCCTGGAGTCGGGTCGTTGCAGTATTGAGGTCTTGTCCAAGAAAAGTTCCTCCGGATGACAGACCGAAGTCTAGAATGGCGAGATGGAGAGACAACAAGAATAATATTCACAGTGTAGCAGGAGCCAGGGCCATAACCAACAAGTCAACACTCCTGGGACCTGAAGGCCGCCGGCAGATCGTGTTTGACAACGGCCTCAGATACAAACAATGATCTTGTTAATTTAGCAGCTCTGCGCTTTGCTGTACTCAGTACCCCCTCTTTCATGTCCAGTCACCTCCTACAGAATGCCCATGACTTCGTTCTTAATAATCCTGTTTTTATTGACAACTCTGTATCCATGGGCGAGACAACAGGTAGGTCTAAGTAGCGGATGCATCCCACACGAACACAGCGTTGAACGTTGGACCCATGGACAGGATTAGATATTCTTCTAAAGGCCTCAATCCCAGAGGCTGCTCACGACTCGTCCGCTCGTCACCCCCCTCCTAGCTGCCATCCCGGAACCCGCAAAGACTATATCGAGGAAATCACCTCCTGGGGCCTGAACGCCGTCAACCGTAAAAGCCGCATTCTGTGGCTGCGCGGCCCGGCGGGTGTTGGGAAATCAGCGGTCGCGCAGTCCTGTGCAGAAGCTCTGGGTCCAAAATTAGGTGCAGCCTTCTTTTTCTCTCATCCTAACAGATGGGACGACCCCAATCGCCTTTTCACATCCATATCTTATCAACTCGCGACCAAACGTGAATCCTACAAAAACATCCTTGATGCCAAAGTGCTCGGTGATCCTACCCTGGTTTCCAAAGCCATCCATCAGCAATTTCAGGAGTTAATAGCTGCCCCGTTGAGAGGCTCGGAAGCATGTCTTGACGAACTTGTCGTCATCATCGACGGTCTTGATGAATGTCCCGATACCGACCTCCAGTGCGATATTATAAACACTATTGCGACTTCCGTGCGAGATCATACCACACCACTTCTATGGGCTTTCTTCAGTCGACCCGAGCCGCATATCGTCGCGACCTTTACTTCTGACGAAGTATCGTCGCTTTCTCTTCACATGGAGCTCCCTGTCTCACGGGAAGCCGACCAGGAAATACTGCGGTATCTGGCAGACAAATTAGAGGGAATACGAAGACGCCATGGCTTACCATATCCATGGCCGTCCGAACAGCACATATGGGATCTTGTCGACCTTTCTGACGGTCTATTTATCTACGCCACTACCCTGATACGCTTCATCGGCACACCGGATTCCTCTGGTCCCGATGACCAGCTCTTTGCTGTGCTCTCCTTCATGAAGGATAAAATGGGACACCCTAACTCTGGACAACCGCTTTCTGAATTGGATTCCTTCTATACGCTGGTCATGCAACGTGTTCCTCCCAATGTCCTTCCTACCCTACAACATATTCTACTCCTGACGATCTTCGAACACCCAGGCTCTGATGCCACTGACATTGCTGATCTTCTCGGATTATCTGAGCCTCAGCTCCGCTATGCTTGTCACGCTCTCCATTCTGTACTCACCCTAAAACCACACAGCGACAATTCTGCACGGCTTGGAATTTGGTTCTATCATGCATCCTTCATGCAATTTCTACTCAGCCCAATGAGGTCCGGGAATTTCTGTATCATCCTTGAATGCGCCGTGATATTACGGGAACAGCTACTCCGGCGATTGAACAGCATACACGCAGGTACAACCGTTGTCATTCGAGTAACCGTGACTCGTTCTAACCCTGAAATGTCGTCTCCTTAGCAAAATCACTCGACGTGGTTCTACCACATAGTCCCAACCGTTCCCTCTGGATGTACCGGTTAACAGTAGCAATATTTCTGCGTCTCTGCGTCGCGCTCCCGCTCAATCAACGGATACTGGACGCTCTGGCTGATCTTAACTTTAAGATGATAATCGACCTAGGAGGATGGGGGTTCGGCCAATTTCCCGGTTTCAACGGCGAAGACCTCCTGCACAACGTATTTCATCCACCAATCTAATCATGTACACCTCTAATGCTCAACACAGATCCCTACCAGCCTCAGACGCAAGATCATTCGCCATAGCGATCGGTCGTCTATAGTCCGTCGCTTGCTACTCATTCCGGAAGCTCCCCCTATACCAGATGGACCACTATACGTTCTGGGACGTGGGAAGGAAATTCTTTATTGTCATAATAGCATCGATGGCCCCTATCTTCTGCATTACCCGCACTGGAACTTTAAGATGATCACCAGATTCCTGGGGATATCGAGGCAATAGACACCAGACCCCACTTCAATGCCAGCCACAGGCCACAAGCCCTTCGCCACTGCTGTTGTGTCGTACAAACTAGGTTACACTGTTTTCTACCACAGAAAATACGTAGCTAGTGTCCAGCACGACTCACTCGTTTACCCAGATAAAATGACCCAGGTCCTACTTCAATTAAATGAACGGTAGGGGAAAACTATTATTTCCGGGTTGCGTCTATCCGTGTGTGAGTATTCAACGCTCAATGTTCAATCCCAGCAGTGTCGACTCCGTCTCCAACAGCCCTTGCTTGACAGCGTTTTGTTATGGTTACTGGTCGCTGTGGTCAAAGATAAAAGACTGTTTGCACTTGTGAACGCGACGAGACGGATTGATGGAATTATGCAAGTAGAGAGACCCTTGCCAAGCAAGGGGATTCAATATTCAATAACGGTGGAATAACGGTGGTACTGTGTAGGTACAGTTCAGAGCATTTGCCCTAGGTCTCCAAGCAGCACTTATTGGGAGATGTTTTTCAGCTATTCGTCGACGGACTTTATCCGGTTCGTACTGAACTTCCATTGTTATCGTATTACTGATTGAAACCCCATGCCCGTCATAAATTTCTGCGAGGAAGCTCATGCCACGATAGATAGCATCAATGCCGCTTTCGGCAATTGTTCGCGTTTGGATTCACGGTAATGTTTTCGAGTATAACATGCACAAATGCCGAAACGAACTTCGTCAAATTAAAGCAACAGGGTCCGGATTGTTTTGTCCCCGCACTGATCGCCTTCGATCCGTCCAACTTTATCGCTGAACGGAAACTGAGGAGAGGCTCAACGCGGCTGGCGTCCATCAAGGGACGATCTGCGGTGAGATAGTTGAGGAAAGCTTTAAAGCCGACCGTAACATGACTAACACAACTCGTAGGTATCCCAACTCAACTGACGTCTTCTGTCACTACTTCCAACATGAGTCAATCCGACACGACCCTCTCCTTCGAAGGATCTTGTTTCTGTGGTTCAGCTTCATTCAAAGTCGAAGGAAAACCATTGCTCAGCGCATATTGCCACTGCACACTCTGTCAGCGTCTTAATGGTATGTCCATGTCCACATTGAGCTATCAAAGCCTACGATTTAATGCACAATACGCAATGACTTGCGTGTATATACAGGGTGCGCGTTCCTTCATGGATTGCATTACCCTGCGCAGTCTTTCGCTTGGACGCACCAAAATCCCAGCGCAATCTTCCCAAATCCTATTCCAGGATCGTATTGGATAATTTGGAGATGCCAGGACTGCTTCACATTCGTCGCGGCACACAATATCATTGAGGACAAATGGACGGTCAGGAGTGCCCATTTCCGTCGTAATACCGAGGGCCAGATCGAGAATTGGCATCTCATCAAACCGACGGCGCATATCTTCTATGGAACAAGGATGTTGGACGTCCAAGACGACCTACCAAAGTGGGATGGTTATGAGTACAAATCGGCTCGCCTATGTGTGGACACCGAGGAAGAGCGGCGGGAACCTCTCACTTGCTTATGCTAAGTACAGGTTATCTTGATGATATGTAATTCCCCGTGCGATACATATTAGTTCACTAGTCCCAGACTGTCCGATAGAGTGCTGAATAGACTGAGGACAGGCCTCAGAGATATGGCGGAGGTCGCTCGCCTCCCAATACATTTCGAATGTTGTATCGACGCTGGTGATCCGTTCGTATCCCACCTGCCTATCCGTTGCGTATGCAGCTTACTTGAAAGCCCTTTTTAAATTCACGAATGAGGGCTGCTTTTTCCCCTCGCAAGGGGGCGGCCAGCTGGGCACCAATACCGCTTCATCCGCGTGGAATGGAATCGGAGTCGTTACTGAACGCCGCAAACCCCTGCGAATGAAATGTCCGTTGTGAAAAGCATGGTACGACAACGGGCTTCGGAATCATTGTCTTGATGCGTTTTTCAAAGAAAACCTCGGCGTCACCTGATAACTATCACCCAGCTGCGTGACAACCTGTGACAACGCTCTGCGCTGCGCATTGATAAGGAACACAATGTCGAAGTTCAAAATATGACGCGAATGAGAGATTTCGCCGTTATTCTTAAGCTTGGCATACCATTGACTTCGCGATGACAAATCCAGCTTGAGAACCGTTCGATGTGTAGGGTCAGGTCAGGTACCCCGCCCTCATCGACATCTACAATGCCTAGGAAAGTAAAGTTCGCTGTAGAAGTCTGGTGTGCCTTCATATGCTCCAGGCCACTCCAGGCCTCAGGTTTTGGGATATTGAACGGTCATCCATGGCCACAAGCAGACTTCCTTGGCATTAATGTTTGCCATATTTGTTCCTCTCGGCGATCCGCCCCTCGCAACATACCAACTCCACGAGGCGGCACAATAGGCTACGCTTGGTTAATAGGGTGCTTCGGCGCTCCGAAATGTCCCTCGTCAGCACTCAAGGGATGAAGTATCCTTCAACACGACTGATCATGAACAGCGCAACGGAATAGCCTCACAACGGGAACGTCACAGTATAATATCCACCAACATTTAGACACGCAATACAAGGTAGGGAGAGCCGTAAAAGTAGGGCATAAATACATAAATTCAAGGTCCCGAGAAATCTTCAAGCCAATCGAAAAAACGAAGGAATAGAAGAAGAGAATGAGTCATCATCACTGTTGATTAGGGGGGTTATTGTTATCTCCGTCGCCCGACGCCTGGTTCATAACTGTAGGTCTTCGTTTTTCATATCTATACTGTGTCGTTGTGCTGGGTCCAGGACCGATATAGCCGGGAGGAACGGTGGTTGACGGACCGGGCAAGCTACCTGAGTCCATCTGACTGAGGAGATCGGCTGCACCAGATAAACTAGCCGAGTTCGTATGGGTCCAATAGCCTATGCTTGTGCCAGAAGAGTTGGACACCTGTGAGCCCATCGAACCCACGGAGGGACTTTTCTCGTGTGGGTGCCTTGACAGAGCACTCTGAGGAGTGGTCACGATCGAAGTGGATCCATACGTCGAAACTTGATCAGGGGCTTGGGAAGAAAAGTCACCATGGTGTTGAGGTGCTTCGGAGTACGCTGGAGGGTTCATAGGGGATCGGGGTTGAACAGCAGTTGAAGATGAACTACCCGTGTTACCATGAGTTACGTTCTCGGCTCTCTTCCTATCATGACTGGTAGGCGTGTCTTGTGAGGACGACGGCCTATCTAGCGTGAAGGGAGAGACTGTTCCATGTGCCGTCATATATACGTTGGGTGGAGTTTGCATGCCTTGAGGCGGAGGGGTAACAGGGTATCCCACTGATGTAAGTAGCGACTCATGGGTGAACGAGGCTCTACTGCTGTTGTGCGTATGGAATGTCGTTGGACTGTGGGGAATCCTGCTGACGGATCCCATAGAGGGCGAGGAGGTATGTGGCAGTGGGGTATAGCCAAAACCTGGTCCATAGGTCTTGGCCGAAATGTCGGAGGGACTGCGAACGTGCTGATCAAGGGTGGGTTGCGCCATGGTAGTCTGCGACAGGAGGTCTTTCTGTGCTTTTCGTTTGTTGCGACAGAAGAGGAAAAGGGCGACTGCCACGCCAATCGCAAGGGCTAAAACACCTCCTACAACGCCGCCCGCGATTGCACCAATGTTGCTGCCGGTTCTTGGTTTTGAAGTTGCGGTTGGACTCCCGGAACCAGGCCAATCACCAGGATCTGTTTACAGATGCGCTAGATGAGAATCCTCAACGTGTTCTCGCTTTTCATATTCACATACGGGTGTTTGCCACATCACGAGCCGCAAGGAGGTCCCAACGTGCGTCCGGCCATGTAGTAGCTAAACAATTTTGTCAGCTTAATGCGCATATCTAGAGACCACTGGACCTCTCACGATCAACAGCAGCCCAAAGGGGGAAGGTTGTGCTATCTGGAATGGTGTAATTGGAAGGATAAGGTCTGGATTTTCCGAATGAGCCTTGCGCGAGCAAAAGCAGGTCAAATACTTTACTCAGTTGTCGATACATAGCCTCCACAGTTTTCACGCCAACTAGCCCAGCTAGTTCATACGTGAGTGTCTCGTAATCTTTGGAAGGAAAGTCATGCATACCTCACTATCCCATTTTGCACGCCTTGGCAGCGAGCACAAGCACTATATAAGTTATACACTGCCCACGAGCTAAGATGACATTCAGGGCGTAGTCAGACTGCATACACAGTAATACATACCAAGAGCAACGAGTGACGTTTTGTTCCGATGGCGGGTCATACTTGTTTTCAGGTGGCAATTGCGGGAGTTGATACTCTTCGCATGGAGCGCTGAGACCCATGTCATGTTTGAAGGCGAGAGCAGAAAGGCTCACCAGTCGAAAGACACGCTCCCTGCAAGTACGCAGCTGTTAAACAAGGGTTTTTGTGCTGTTTGTTGTCCATCCACGACCAATCCTGTGATGCGTCGCACGGTGGGCCACTGTAGGCTCTCGCTTCGAGTCGTTCCCCGTTGACCATCGCAGCCACCGCCAAGACCACACCCATAACCGTTAACGAGCTCCACATCATCGTTGAAACCCTGCAACGCATCCTACGTTCTTCCTAGACTCGAAAATGTAGCTCCGATAGCCAAATCGTAGGGAGCGAGCAAACCAACAACGAAAGACCAAGACGAATTGTCGTGAGGTAACGAGGGTCGGGGAAAGCGCCGAGGAAACAAAGGTTGCGGGAGTGGACGGTGGTGGTGAAACGTTAAAGGCGAGGGGCAGGAGGTGGTAACTCGGCGCCTGCGCGGACGGGGCTGTGACAGCCTTGAGAGAGATGATAATGGTCAAGGACAAGAAGCAGGCAGGGGATATGGGGAGTCAAATCGGTGATGCAATGAAGCATATGGGGAATTTCTGACCCCGATAGACGCCCGCACTGGACCCCAGAAGGTCACATCATACGGCCCGCAGCCGTGCGGCATATCTGTGGAGTTATTTGCCATGCTCACTTCTGCATGTGAGTTTTGTTACCCTCCTTGTCTTCTGACCAAAGCTCATTCATCCGCGAGAATAAAGCAGATCTGAACAACGAAGGCTCTTGGCTAGTCCTTAAATTTAGCATGGTGAATCACGAGACGAACCACAAACTGACACAGCTTATGACACAGGCCCATGTGGCATGGTCTGCGCCGGTGATAAACCCATATGTACATCGTTCATCGCCGAAATGAATTAACGTTTGACCGCTTGGACGCAAGCCTCACGGCTGTGAGGGAGCACTAGCTCGGGCAAACCAGGGTGCAGGTGTTCTAGGGCAGTTGGATGCTCCTCACAACGCTGTCGTTCGGCATCTAAATATAACTAGGAGTACAAATGCAGTCAAACTGTCTGCAAAATGTGGATAGATGACTGATGATATGTGATAGAATACGACATACCCCATGATCGTCTTCTTTTCCGACTAGTCCGGCCAATATCACCCTTGATCACCTATATAAAGTATTTTTGCCAAATGAGCCATCTGCTCTCAAGTTCTCGAGCGCCGCAAGCTTCACCGAATCGTGGTTTTCCGTCCACTGTGAGAGTTTTAATAACGACCTTCCCAAAGCGCTCGAACGGTCGAACGCTGTGACCGGCACCGCACGATTCGAAATGAAGGGGCAGAAAGTAAAATGGCCCCGAAATGAAAATGACGTTTATACGAAAACATACGGAGGAAACATAAACGTACAGTACCAGGACACATTGGAAGTATTTGTGTTACCTCCGACGACCGTCTGAACTACACCCATACCCCTCGGTCTCGCAAGGCCGAACCAATTTTTCGCGCGCATGAAAGGAAGCATCTGGCTGCTCCAAAATTCTAGCTCTTCCGTACTCGCCGTACCTTCGCATGGAGCTTCTGTTCTAGTGCCCATTTAACTAAGAGCTACCGGCGAGTTCTACGCCCACAGATGCAGCATCGCCCTTGACTATGCTTAAAAGTTTGAGCAGCGACCTCTCGAAACGTTCTCAACTCTTTCTGACACTTCCCATCGGAAAACACTTATCATTCTCGAATTTGGAAGGTGATCACTCACATGTCGCAACCCTTGAGGCATGAACACCATCTTGACTAATGTGGGCGCCCTCCTACAATGTTCGCCGTGTAAAATGCCTGTTTGCTACCAATCATAGCCAGATCCGATATCGTGCCATGGTAAGAGAAACTTGGCCAGACGGGCATTTGGTGGGCACATGCGACCTTCAAGGAACCTATAATAAACATGACATCTGCTCCCCTGATGAGGACGCCTAAAATATTTGATTTAACGGCTAGAAACCATGCGATTGACCCTTGCCAGCTTAGATTCAGATAATCCAACAATCAATGTTGTGAATTAGCGCCCCGCAGCAACACACCACTACCCGCGATCAATTCTCAACGTCAAGCGTTTCTTAAGTGGATTTGCGGTCACTCGGACATAGGTTCATCACGACGAAGTTGATAGCAACATTACAGAATCAGCACTCTGGATCGCAGAAAACGTCAGAACCACGGCGTACCCAAAAACAATTACGAATTCACTCACAATATAACCCCAAAAATACAATTCATTCACACAACCTTCGCAGATCTAAACATCCATGCCCATCTCGACCCACAACTTCTGCGCTGTTTCCCTCGCTGTTGGCCTCACACCAGCTTCCGTTCTCATCCGTTTATTGGACATTGCACCCGGACCAGCAGTTTGATCTCCGTTCTGTGTCCTGTCGGTGTCATCCTGTTGCTGCTCCTCTTGCTTCCGTTTCATCGCCAAGAAGTGTAAATATGCCAGGCTGTGTTTCGCTGATGGCGCACGTGGGATGTTCAATGGTGGTCCAGAAAACCATAGCATTTCATTCGTATCCGGATCCCGATCAAAGTGTTTAGCTGTCATAAGAAGACGCCTTAATTTAGCAAATGCGCCCGAAAACTGAGGGAAGGAATGCTCACTAGTCTCCGGGGGCAGCTTCTCAATCTGTATGTTGCTTCCAAGCGCGGCACCTCCCGCAGCTGTATAAACTGATCTGTCAGGTCCCGGTGGCCGGTACGGCTGGGTGACATGTTGTTGCTGGTGTTGCTGGTGTGATTGTACCTGTTGATGGTGCTGTGGCTGAGGTGTTGGCGCAACGGATCCCGAAGCAGCTGTATGTGTCGTCGATGGCCCAACATACTGTCCTTTACTGGGCCCTGTGTCCCCACTCGAACCTTTCTTCATCATTTTCTTCTTCTCCACATCTACCTCACTCGCATCTTCGGGTACGGAGGGCACGATTCCCCCAGGTCCCTTCACCTTATTCCCTTTCACCAAAAACGGGCTAGGATAACGAATCGGATACACCATTCGTTCGAATGGATAGATCGGCATAAACTCTGTGCTCTTGCGTACTTCCTCGGGGATACACGAGTTCCAGTTCTTGATTTTGACGAACACACGATCACGGTCATTGTATCGCGAATCACAGACGTAGAGTGGGAATCCGAGGTACCAGTAAGGAGGTCGTGGTCGCCCACGGATATGGCGGGCTGTGAACTGACATGCGATTTTTTCGACGATGTCCTCAACTGGGTGATCAGCGAAGTGGCCTATGATAGTGATAAAAATCGTTCATAAGTCGAGGCTGTGCAAAGGCTGTATTTTGAAGGGAATCAATGAGCGCTCACTTGTTTTGAACACTTCTCCTTCCCAGAACTTTCTCTCGGCGGGGTGAAATGTCTGCGGCAATGTAAATATGGAGCAACATTTTAATGGCATTTGAACGCACCTGTTCTGGTCTGTAGTACCATGATACAGTTATCCCCGGCTGGCCTGCCTTCGCGCTGTGATTCGCGTGGCATTAGAGATGCACACCACAGTACACAACAAACAACTCACGGGTCTTCTGAGATCCAACACCGGAAAACTTGAGCTATAATGGGACGACTGGGGTCATCAGGATTACTCAAATGTACCCAATCGGCCAATTTCAGAGTCCATCCTTTGTAATGCACCTCATCGACAAATTTGCGATCCCGTGTCAGGACGCGGTGTGTCGTTACGCCGGCTACACCATCTGTGTCACCTCCATGTACCGGTTTTGTCGTACCCGGTCCAGCGCGTAGGGCTGCAAAATTGGTCGTTGAAACATAAGGAGGTCCAGCCGGAGGGTTTGGCGACGTAAGCGCTTGGTATAGACGTTGCAGGAGGAGGATGTTTCCGTAGGCCTCGCTACAGGGTTCATAATATCGTCGGGCCTTTTCAAACAACCGAGCGATCTCTTTGTCAAAGTCTTTTGCACTTTCGTACTTCTTCCCACGTGCTCGCGACTATATACGTGAAAAGTAACATTAGTGCAATTGGTATCATATGCTGGTTCGAAGGACGGCATACCTCAATGAGCTTGAGGGAGAGAGGTGTTGTATATGATAGATGAGGTATCGTAGACTCCTCGGGGAGTGTATCTAGACATGAAGACGGCTTGTTACCGCTGTCCAAGATGTCAGCACCTTCAGGAATACATCGGAGAAAATGACATACACGACGTCTTTGTAATTCTTGATCGCCTGCACAAGTTCCAGCAATCTATCCTGTTGTTTCAAGTTTCAACGAGGGCGCGCATACGAGCAAAAATACACGCACCGGTGATGCCTCCTCCATCCACCCCTGCTCGCCAAACCCTGGCCACCTGGGCAAACCCTTCTCCAACTGTTTCACAATCTCCTCGCTTTCCGGATCGCGCTCAGCTACCATATCATCTCCAGCTCCATCATCCGCCGACATAATGTCCACCTCCACATCCGGCGTCGGTTGTCTCTGCACAGATTTCGGTCGTATAGGTACAGGCTTTGCATAAGTCGTCGCACTCGACGCCTGTGTCGAATTCACCATTTTGCTGGAGGTGGGAGCAGATGTGCTGGTGGAATGAGGCTGAGAGCTTGTTTGTTGTGGTTGTGCGGGTTTAGCGGGTGCAGGTTTAGGTTGATCGACAACGCCGTGGACCTTTTGTGCTGACGATGGCGGTGGAGATGTGCGCGGAGTGGGAAGTACACCTTTCTTCCTCCATTCACTCTCCAACGCGCTCTATATCATGAAACCGAAGAAAATCCACGTTGAACCAGGGTCTGACAACAGCCATCAAGCCACACGAACCTTGAGGGTCTCTGCATCTAGCGCTATCTGACTTTTTGGCTCATTGTAAAATAATGCATTCCAGAAGACGAGAGACAAGTCTGTGTATACGTCCGAGGTATCTTTATATCGTCCCTTCTCGAGCCCAGCCTTGATGTTGTTGATACAACGTGGTTCTGGAATGACCTAAGTGTGTTGAGCGCGCACGAGTGTAGCTAACCGAACGGTCTTACCTCGTAATATTGGGGCCATTCTTGCCGATCAACTAGGTCCATAAACATTCCGCACAGTGCGCGCTTTCCCCGGGGCGCGTGCATACCCAACAATGTGTTCAGGACTTCCTCGATAGCCGTCTTTTGCACTGCGGATATTGGCATTCTCCAAGGTTTCTCCGGTATGAGGATTAGAGGGGAGGTCAATGAGAAGCGATGTGCGCGATATTTGTTGTTGTTTTCGTATGCATCGCCCTCTGTGGTTCTGCCACAATATGTAATGCATTCTGTCTTGTATAAATCCAAGAATACAAGAAAATCTGTGTTATTACAATCTGTGCTACTTCTCGGTGCTCTCATTTACAAGTACTTCTCGCGGCGGTAAGTAGGCGAAATTTTTGTACAAATGCCAAGGACGTCGTGGATAGGAGACTGATTTGCCAAAACAAGGCCGAAAAAAAAAAGCAAGAACGAATCGTCAAACGCCTAGAGCAAGCAAAAAGATGTTGTAGGACTCTCGGACTCATGGACGCGAGCGGAGTCTCCATGGTAGTATTTGATCCAAACGTAGTCATGAAGTCGTCCCATCCCACAACCACAAACCTCTTCCCTCAGCAGACCAAAACTCGTCCAAGCATAATTCCTCCGCTTCCGCCAGAGTTGGTATTCCGAACATCCTTCCCTCCCAATCCCAAACCATGCCCCAATCCGGGTCCAGGAAGCACCCCCTTCCACTCGAGCGGATGATAGGGCCTCGTCGAGACGTTCTCATCCCAAGAATCCCTCTCCTCCTTGGGTAAGTTCCGACGCACCGGCGGCAAGGGTACAGGCGTCGAGAGGTGAATCTCCTCGCACGCCAAATTAAACGCTCTTAATGACCATGGGATCCATACCGAAGGCGATGGTGCACGTCTACGGCGTTTCTGGCCAGGGGTTTTCTGGCCAGCGCCTTCAACGTCTCCGCTTTGGGTTGGTGACTGACTGGAAGACAAAGATGAGGGACTCGAAGTCGATCCTGTCGATGGCAATGCACGACCGCGCTTCGAGGCCCCTGCTTTTCCGTTGGGTGCGCCTTGGTCAGTGGGCATGTCAGGTAGAACGCCTTTGGCTGAGGGGGGAATAGGAGAGGATACGGCAGATGTTGTAGCATTCACAGGCTTTAAGATGCACCTTCGGACGTGCCGATTCAGGTTCGACGCCACGCCGAATCGTCGGCCACAAGTTTCGCAGACGAAAGCTGAAAAGGGAGGATTCCAGTGCCTTCTATTCACTGATGACGATAATCAAACTCACCCTTTTCCCCAGTATGCACAAGAAGATGCTACGGGATTAATCAACGAAGCGTAAGTGTCTTTTCTCCCGGCAATATTCGAAATCATGTGTTCACCTTTCTCAGTGTACTCGGGCGGTCAAATCTACAATACGATTAGTTCATAACAACCCGACCACCACTCAACCCCAACTGACCGTTTATGACACATCGTGCAAGCATGCTTTTTCTCCCGTAATATTATGTCAGGGCCGGGAACCATAGTCATTGCATTCGCTACACTCGGTGGCATCTGTATCACAAGCGGCGGCCGTTGCGCGGTCAAACCAGTGCCATCAATTGCAACAGGTGGTGGTGTCTGTTCTCTTCCTCGGACATTCGGATTCAACAAAACAGCCATAGCAGCAGGTGTAGGTAATCGAGCGGTGGGCGAACGGACAGGATGGGTATGGGATTGCTCCACCGTAACCGCGCTTTTAATCGTCGACGCCAAGTCGAAGAACGCAGGATCCCGTGGTAACGCACTCGACTCGCTGGTAACATTAGGAATCTGAGGAAGCGTAGGTGCGTGCGGGTGTTGCTGTGCGAGTGCGTGCGGATGCGGACGTGATAGAGGAGCCACGGTTACCCGCTCTATGGAATGGCCTTCCCATTGCCATCCCTGGCTTTGCTCGTAGTGGCCTGGCGTTTCCTCGGAATGGTGGGGCCTACCCGGTACGGATAATGGTCGGTCGCAGACCTCAACAAAATTGGATTCGTTAAAGGCAAGGTCGGTGGTGTCAAAGGCAATGTTCATCGTTGCAGTAGTCCTATAGGTAGCTGAAGATAGCCCACCATCAACGGCAACATTACTAGCACTGGATAGAAATCCGCGGTCGTTCATGTGTTGATAATCTTCATGTGGGTGCGCAAACGATGATCCTCTCGAGAAGCTGCCAGCAAGATTGTCTCCGCCTGTCGCGAAACGCTGGCCATGTGTTGTGGAGTATGGGTTTGAGACAGCGTGGTAGTAGTCTATGGGCGATGGGCAGGCCGGGGGGGAGATGATGTATTGGGCCTGCATGGGAAGAGCGGAATCAGCGAATGGACCTGCTGCAAAGATGTTATATATTTTCCGGTCCCTTAATATGTCCTCTGTTCACAAACGAGGTGAGAATTCTCATCGAAGCCTAGGCATCTGTCCACACCTTTCTCGATACCTTCGCGGCCGATTTACGTGCTCGTGGGCTCGCGGAGCTGAAATCAAACTTAGCACGCCCAAATCTTCCATTAAGCCCGATGAGATCAACGAAGGAGGGATAGCAAGGGAAAAAAAGGTTCGATCGTTGGGTTCAGATTCAGTATGGTGCACTTATCTTGGAAGCTGATCTCTCAAACCTTCCAACTACATGCAATGATTTCAAGGCCAGCCACTCGAGCTGGCTGAATCCGAGAGCTAAACCACCTGAATACGCCAAGACGATCTAGTAATACAAGCAGACTTCGCCCACAAGAACCCACCCAGCCGTGCCCTGATGCTAGGTCTATTCTGGGCTGAGATCAGCCAACGTCCTCATGTCCTAACGCATGTTGATGAATCCCCTGTTTCCAAAATGGGGGCATCATCGATAAGTAAAATGTCGGTATCTTTGCAATCTCCCACCCTTGCGCGCAGCACACCCAACCATCTGGCACCAAGCAAGCATTAACCGAAGCCTTTTATTTCACTCTCCGATATTGAAGCCACCTTGCTGGAACCCCCGACCCACTCGTGCAGGGAGGGAGACACAATGTGTGTACACTTCCCTGCCTATCAGCATCGACGCGTCTCGAACCTGGGTAACGAAAGCTCATGTTTCATTGTCAAGGACAACCAAATGGAGCCCGTCCCAACTAATACAGTCCCCCTGACCTTCCTTTACCTCATCGTCATTTTGTACAGAAATTCCCACATACAACTTTATCAAACGTCTGTGACGTCTTCTTTAGGCTTACTTCTGCAAAAATTCCCTTCACTACGGCATACTGTTCGTAATCTAGAGACCGTGTTGGCATCATCCCTGATACAAAGAAAAGCTGAACGTCATGCAAAACATCTGTCCTGACAAACAGCCGGGTTGTGTTTCACCCTTGCTCCATCCTAGAGCGTATCGTGTTCATAGACACAACGCCACTTACTCACAGAGCGTCTAGATACGAAGAATGGTATTTCAACCCTGATTCTGCCATTTGGCGATCCTAACCTATCCTTAAATGGTACCTAACTGATCTGCTCAAAGACAAAAAAGACCTCATGTAAAGCCACGATTCCGCTTGCAACACAGCCGAGATGGCGTCCTTCATCGCTTCATTAATTTTAGGTTTGCATTTTTACAAAACTGGAAACCGAAATTTCTAGTGCAAACGGCTTACGCAAACCCGAAGAAAGCACAGGTCCCTATGGGTCGGTTGGTCAGGTGTTCTGCCACTAGAGCTGAGGACGACTTGTATGATTCGGGCGGAATGAACGACGGAGAGCCGAGTCGACGCTCGTTATCCAGTGCTCTGGTCCTTATTTTACTTCCTCGTATGTCTTTACCTCTTCGTTGCTCTTCGACGCTGTGCAAAGTATGCCTCGAGGGTGATGTGTTAAACCTCAAGGATGTGATGTATCTTGTTGCAAAGTCGAGGGAACCAATAGCGTACGTGTTCATTGAAATGGCCAACCTGTTCCAATTCATTCAACGGGAATGGAAGTTTCCAAGGCCAAAACTCAAAAAACATGCCGTTTCCATGTCTCAAGAAAGAATCTTCATTCCGCTAGACGCCGACTATGCATTATTTGTCATAAGAACCGCCATGCACACAACGATGCAGTTATCAGACCAAGTATCTACGGCGTGACAGCTCTACAACTGCAACGTGGGCTCGCAGATCATTCCCTCCTTCACCACATATACTCTGTACCATCCATACATCGGCGCTTACACACGCCGGCAGCCGCCACATGGGATGATCCAAAAATATCACCCTCCAGATAGACTACAAAACCACGAAAGAAGTAAAAACTCGAGAAACCAGCGCAGAAATCGAACAACCTTCTAGCATTGAGACTAACCCTTTACCTCATTTAAACCTGCCAAACAGCTTCGTCCCCGCAGCTTCCAACTGTTCCCTGGTTTTCTTTCCCGCAACTTTATCAACAGCCGATAACGCAAATCCAATCGCTTGCTGACCCGTTGTCGAGGCGACGGGGAAGTTCGGGCCTGAAGAGCTTGGTCGTGTGCTGGTGTTTGGTCCTATACGAAGAAAGAAAAATAGGTTCAACTGTGCGAGGGTAACGGGCGGAAACTTACGTGGAGGAATAGCAGGTGGCGTACCACCTGGCCCGGCCATCCAGGGCCCTGGTGTACCAGCCTGAGGAAATGTCGGTCCGCCTTGCTGACCATAAGGAGTCCCAGGTTGTCCATGTGGATGCTGTGGTGGGTATCCACTGTATCCACCCTGTGGCCCACTAGGGAACATCGGTCCACCCATAGAGCCCGGGCCATGCCCATACTCTCCAGATCCGTGGGGAAATTGCATCCCAGGCGGCCCATTGGTGCTGGATGGTTGTGGTGAGGGCGTGTTATGCGGTGGGTGAGGGTGAGCGGGTCCAGAATGAGGAAGCGGTGCTTGATAATAGCCTGCTGGGCCGCCCGAGGATAGATCTGTGGTAGTAGACGGATATGATATCTGTCCCGCAGGCGGACTCTGCGGCGGAGAGTTGTGATGTGTCGGATAGGAAGGGAAGGTCTGTTGTTGGCCTGGATAAGTCGATGTCTGTTGTCCAGAATATGTAGAAGTCTGCTGTCCTGGGTAAGTCGACGTCTGCTGACCTGAATACGTCGACACACCCTGTCCTCCAGCGGCGGGACTCGTAGGAGGGTACGGTGATGTAGGCCTTTGCCCCGGATAACTTGAACCCAAAGGACTAGGATATGGGCTCAATCCAGGACCACTGAATCCGCCAGGTCCCATTGGGAAGCTGGGTCCCGCACCCGGGCCTGCCCCAGGAACACCGGGAAAACTAGGTTCAGGGCTTGCACCCGTATGAAGGGAGGGTACGGATGGTCCATTGTAGGGCTTTCCACCTGCACCTATAGTACTTGCGCCTCCGCAGATGGTAGCGCTTGGCTTTAGATGCGCGCCACCTCCACCCGAAGGTGCAGAATGGTGGCCAGCGCTATACGTGTGTGGTCTACTCAGATTCGCACCCCCTGCACCACCAGAGGGGTTGTACACGGGATACGGTGTATTCTGTGGACTCGAGTTATTGATTTTCCATTCTGGCGGGGGCCATTGACTTTGAGACCACGGTCCTGGTGCACTGGGTTCCTGGGGTCGCGATGGTTGCTGTTGGTGCTGCGGAAGTGCAGAGCTATACCCATGTGGGGACTGAGAGGTAGAAGGGTGCGTAGCCATATTGGGTTGTGGGTAAGGTCTTCCAGGCCCAGCAGACGAATTCGGCCTCGAACCAGGATTTGAGTTCGCCTTTCCGTACCCGTTGTATCCACCTTGACTAGAGCCAGATGCAGCGGGGTGTGCGGGATGCAGGGGTGGTGGCGAGAATGACGTGCCAGGTGCGCCAGGGCTGGCTGGTTGACTCGATCCCGGTTGCGAGAGGCTTGCACGTCCGAAATCGTTTGCGAGCGACGCAACGGGATCTGGTGGGCCATATCCGGTACCATGGGGTTGCTGTGCTGGGTATGTGGATGTGTTGATGCCTGGAGGAGCAGAAGCATGTGAAAAGGGGACGAAAGGAACAGCACCAGCGGCAGGGTTAGCAGCGACTGACGTGGGTGTTGGCGCGGATACTGTGGAGTGGGCGGGAGCAGCGCTAGGTGAAGCAGCTGTGGTAGTACTCGCGCTCGCGGCGGCCGGTACAGTAGCAGGCACCTCTTCTGCCTCTAAAGAATACGGAGGCGGCGGTGCCTCTTCCTTCTCCTCGCCCTGACCAGCTAGCCACTCCTCATACGACTGCTCTTCACCAGCCCCGCCGCCCGGTTTACCACCACTCGCACCAGGACCACCAGCAGCCGAAAAGCCAGAAGGCCCACTACTACTAACACCAGCGGAACTAGACCCGGAAGCAACGGCCTGGACTGGTACATCTTCGAACTTGGGCCGATTAGACCAGTAATCTTGGAGTTCTTTCGATGGGAAGGTTTCAAAGAGCCTTCGTTCATTGCGGAGCACTTCTGCCGCGAAGCCGCAGATCCGCATATACCTAGTTAATAATTAACAGTTGTTATGTGAGTAATGTGTAAGTTGATGTGCAGGGTGACGTTGACCCTCTTACCAGTCTGATGGTAGATCGTAGCCATCTTCGTCCAAGGCCATGAATTTGAACTTCTCTGATTCCGGCAGTAGTCGTTTGTGCGGAACAACGGGCATGAATGCGGTCCCTTCGTCGTATCTTTTGCCACATTGAAATTAGATCCTTGACACTGGCGAGATGATCGGTAAAGTGGTGTACTTACTCATCCCACATCGCCCCGTACATAGTTCGGACGCCAAATTTACGTGCGTTGTAGACTTGTTTCCATAAAAAACGTCCACCATTCCTCTTGATGTTGTTCCAGCCCCATTTTCCTTCGGACAGATTATAACCCTGCTACCCCGTTAGTTTGTGATCCAAGCACACTCAAAGTACCCCCAACGCACCGATCCACCAGGAAAAACCACAGGAATATAATCGATCTTCTTATGCCCTTCTTCTACGCGTCTCTTGATGAGCTCTGAGTCACCCTTCATCTTCGTCTCCGCAAAATTATCCGCTTCGCGCTCAGATGAGTATCTACCAATCGTCCACGGGGAGATAGCGTCAAACTCATTCAACCACACATCCACCATCTCGGGGTTCCGATCGGCATCGCCCTCGGATGTCCTCCAATACGCGGGGACACCTGCCATGATGTACACTCCTCCTGGTGTGACACTCCGGAAATACGCCACAATAGCCCGAACCAGCGCTGGAGTGTGGCCAGCTCCGTCAAACCCGAAACCTAGGTACCCATGCACACGACAGAAAGTGGAAGAAGAAACGGCGATCAGACAGAGGTCTGCGCAAGTCAAAGGGTCCTCACTTACCCCATAATGCAACTACGGGTTTTCCCTTTTCTTTGAGGTAATTAGGACTGTCCAATACGCCCTTTTCGCGCACGAGATGCACCCAATCGCGCTCGAGTACTCTCACAATGCGATCGGCTGGGACACCGGATACATCGTACCTATACAATGTGGTGATCGGAATGTGAAGAAGGTGGAAGCGTCAAAGGAGGGACTTACATGATTGCAAATACCCGGCCCTCTTTCTCTGCAGCCTCCCGAACACGATCGCCAACCTCGTCGCGTATCTTCCGAATTCCCTCATTCCCCGCCTCAAGATCAGTCTGACCCGCGAAACGTTGCAAGAAAGCCCCGTCTACGCCGTGTTCCGCCATCCAGTGGAAATGTCTACAGCACGTTGGTCAATAGAATGTTCCAGGTAATGCTACTGCCCTGTAGGTGGGGCTCACCTCTGCACGGTCTTGCCATTTCTTGAGGAAAAAAGGAAGACTTGTTCGCCTGTTTTCGTTTTCAAGCCTGGTGCAGGATAAAGTTCAGAAGGAGAGTACGAGGATACGTCGGGCCATAGGTCGGTATTGGGCCGCCCTCCGTCAGGGATCGGATATGTGAACCAATGCAGCCAGCCGTGGTGACCTAAAGCTGGGTATGAGCCAAAATTGCTGCAATCAGGTCGATGGAGCCCTCACCTGGACCCACTGGCTCTCCATCGCCAGCACATGTAAACCTACGCAGTCAATTCTGGGCGCCAACTCGGTGCTGTGAGCACACCACGCACCACCCTTGATAGCCAACCAAAAACTTGTCCTGGATGGTTGAAGGATCAGCACTATATACCACGTAGGGCGCATAAGTACACTGTTTCCGCCAGCGACACACTGGCTCACCGCTTTATCCTGCGCTCTAATGTTGAACTTGAGCTAGCCATGATGGTGGTAGCGAAGAAAGATGTTGAAGATGTTAAGCGGCGTCTATCCGCAAACAACCAGAATTTAGCAGTGCCAGATCACTGTCAGTCGCCGTCTGCCAGGCATCTGCTGCCCTGCCAGTGCCACGATCATCATGGACTCCCTCGCCGCCGACCTCGCTGTCAACCTTGTCACACATCTCAACGAGTACCAAATCCACGATCATTACGCGTGTTTATGGCTGACAGACGCCTAGGACACCCCCTAACAAACGTCTACTCGTCGGTATTGCAGGCATCCCAGCTTCCGGCAAATCAACACTTGCAATTTCTCTCGTTACCAAGCTAACAGAGTCTCTCGCGGGCGCGACCGCAACGCATGCCGCGATCCTCGTGGGACTCGATGGCTGGCATTACACCCGCGCGGAGCTCGATGCCATGCCAGATCCCAAACTCGCGCATGACAGGCGGGGTGCGCACTGGACGTTCAATGGTTCTTCCTATGTCAACTTTGTCCGTTCTCTCCGTGAAGACATCACATCTACGACCCCAGTGATCACTGCACCTTCGTTCGACCATGCTCTCAAGGACCCTGCACCTGATGCTGTCGCCATTCACCCTCACCACCGTATCGTTATTATTGAAGGACTTTACACATTCCTTTCCATCAATCCTTGGGTTGAGGCTGGAAAACTCTTGGATGAGCGGTGGTTCATCCAGGTGGATATGTCCAAGGCGCAAAACCGCCTTGTCAAACGACACGTTATCACAGGGGTTGCAAAGGACATGGAGGAGGCACTCTGGAGGGCGCGGGAGAACGATGGGCCAAGTAAGTTGATTCGACGCTGCTAACATGAATATCCTTTGACTCTTCATTTCAGACGGCAAATTTATCATCGACAATATGCTGGAACCCACAAGAGTCATAACAAGCATTGACGACCCTTCGTTAACACCCCCATGAGCTTATCACTAGCTACTTCTTGAAACGCCAACGACCATACATGCATTTGCGAGCTGGTGCTCCTCTGTCAAGCAGCAATCATCGGGAAACCAAGAAATAGTTCTTTGTACCTCCCCGTGCACAAGTCAACTCGTAAACATTCCCTACACTCGACACACCACCTTGCCTGACATTCCTCTCACCTTTCTTTGTATTCTATGTCCGTGAACGCAATAGTGAACAACGTCATAATCGGAGGAAATGAAACGCGCTCTTCCTTCTCCACCCCCATCTCTGCCTCTTGCATGATTTCCAGGCGCCTCTTATTTACAAATAAAGTATCAAAAACCCTTGACGCGCGGAAAATTAGGAGCACAATTTAGTCAAACTCAAAACCTGCAAAGTTCATATTCCAGAAGCGTTTCGTACGAAGGTTTCAATCGTTCTTGAATGACTAGCCTACACCCAATCTCCTGATCGAACTCATGTTCTGGACTGGCGACCTATCGCCAGTCACTAGTCAGCCTTGTATCATATCTAAGTGCGTTCTACCCCCCCGGTTCACCTATTTACCCATAACCAGGGTACCGATCCATCCAGCTGTATCCGGAAACCCGGTACGATGGACAAAGCACCGGGTCTGAAGATGCCGCAACGCACTACCCACCTCAAGGTCCTCCTCGTGTCCACCAACTTCCCAGCGCTTATATCACCTTCCCGCGAAACGTTCCCTTCTCAGTCCACACGCAGTCACTTACGTCCGAGAGAGGGGTGCACGAGCTTACGATCATCTCCTTCCCTTTTTTGCACCTCTTGGGTCCAGTTCAGATCGGACGTCCCTTCTAACCTCTCCTGATCATAGACACCGATCCCGTAACTGTGACAAACCAAGCTCACACCTTACTTCACGCAGCCACCCTACTCCAAGCTGTCGGAATTGGTACACGACACGACCCTCTCGAAGCTGTCCATGTTTTTTTCTCCACCCTCCCTTCACCTTCGTCCTTCGTCTTCCTTTGCTAGCCTGCCAAACCTCAGGCCTTGGGTTCGAAATTCCGCCAACGGCCTCATTCTTTCCCCATTCATCTCTTATCAAACAAGGGCAACCTTCGCGATTCCAGCCGCTACCAAGTAGGCTAGCACTAGCCAAACTGACTGGAATGAACGGCATTTCGTGCTGATCGTATCAACGCCAGCTGCCTCTCAAGAGCCTTCCTATATGCTTCTCTCGTGGGCTTCTTTCGATCGTCTTCCCAGATCTCGCTGTATTGTGGATGGAGCAGATGAGTAGGCTGCCTGGCTTCTCCGCACGTTGTGGCCTGGAGGCTTTTACAAGTTTTGCATTGCGTCCTTGCGATGATTGGACCCCATATGACTGAAAAGTTATAGTACTCTTTGTGCTTTCCAACAGCGTGACTGCCATGGCCCTGCTGCGAAATATGTTGAATTTATAGAAACGCAACTTGGAGTCCCAGTAGAGTGGATTGGTGTCGGACCTGGACGGCATATGGTTCACCTATGCATATTTTAGAGCGCAGTGAAAGTGGATTGGAAAGGGATTTGGGGGTGAAAGTGGCGAACGCGAGACAAGCGGAAGCATCACGGCGTGTTCCTCGAGTGCGTTTCTGAATTTTGAGTCATATACCAGACAAAACCTTATAAGTCCACGTAAATGCGCGGGTTAATCGAAGCTTTGCCCTCGAAATACTGCCGGACCAACCCACCGAAGGTCCAACACCCACAAGGGCAACATGTATCCTCTCATCCTATTCCTGTCCTTCAGCATGGCCAGATGCCAGCGTACTCCCAGCAGCAGCAGTTGATGACGAACTTGCAACACTCATAAATACCCTTGCAACATATGCACAAACTTGACAGCAGTGCACAATGAAATCACTAGATTTACCAAACTAATCGCATTCAAACTGACCCCCACAATGGCATAACGCCCATCATGCTCACCACTGTCATTGCAACGACTCCAGTGGCGATCGTCGCAGTGCGCCAGGATCCGGGGGAACAGCGCAGTGACGACGAGTACAGAAGCAAGCCCGAGCCCGAGGACCTCCTGTGTGATCCCGGCGGTGTGTGCGCATTGGTCGAAGAAAGCGTAGAAGAGGGAGTAGGGGAAGACTTCAGCGCCGGTTTCTTGAGTGATCTCGTCTGCAATTCGGTGTGCGGCTGCGAACGCATTAATGTAATCATCTTGTGACTTGAGTGGTTTGTGAAATGAGTGAAAGTGAGATACCTCAACCTGGGACGAGTCTTGGGTGAATGAGAGGGCGTCGCCGAATGTGGTTTTGCCTGCAAGGGAACATTTGGTCGTTGTTGGCGAGGCGAGCCATTGTTTGAGGTATCTCATACACTCCTCGTCTTGAGGGAGCCTATCCATTGTGATGTTCCACGCAGGTTCTTGGTCTTCATAGCAGGGGTTTGCGCAGACGAGATGGGGTGTGGCCAATGCAAAATACAGAAGGGTTATTCTTGCGGACACGACAACATTCGTCATTGACGGGATTGAGCCAACCGAGGAAGTTGTGGATCTAAGAAGCGGTGGGTTGGTTGATGAACGAGGTTGATGGTCTCTTAACATTCGGCTTCCAGTCGGTTTGTGAGGGAAAAGTTGTGAAACGACCACAGGGCGCTTGTTGGTCCGCTCGTTGTGTAACATCAAGGTCCTTAGCAGCGAAATAAACGGGAGATCCGACGCCAATGTATGCTTGAACAGAATCGAAGTACGAAACAAGGTATGAATCCGAGGGCAAAGCCAGGCGTTGGTCTGTAGAATCAGTCAGCTACAGATCTGCCAGCGGAATTTCGGGCGACTTACCCAGTCCGAGCTGCAGATGTTGTATGGAGATTACGGACGCGACAGCTGCCCTGAGGAATATAATCATGACACTGGCTTTGGTGGCAGGCTTTAAGAGGAAAGGTGCATAGTAACGACGGATGAACCGCGCCATCCGACCAAGGCTGCTCGAACTAGCAGATGTCTCTGGTGGTGCAATTCGAGGCGAGAGGCGAATGCAAGGGAAGCAGTCAATACGATTGCTCTGAAACGAAATCGGTCAAATGAGTGAGGATGCCTGGGGACCGAACTGACCTCGACGCGTTTGAGATCCAAAAGTAAGGCACTGACAAATACAGTCACTTGCAGTGTCGCATTGATCAACACGCTTCCGGTAGCATACAACACAAATTCGCGCACAGCAGGCATGGGGACCAAACCTCCTAGAACAAAGGCCACGGTCTCCATGATGGTGCTCAACAAAATGGAAGGTCCCATCCTCGCCAATGTCCGTGCCACCCCCTCCTCTGCGCTCAGATACAACAGGAGTGGAGTACAACACATGTCTACATGTGTTGGCTCAAATGGTGAGCGATGAGAGTTAGTGGGAGATAATGGGCCCGGGTAGTTCCCTCGTGCGGTTGGTGGTGCACTGGGTCCATGAAGTGCGTTCTGACGGTCGAGTTCATTGGCAAGGATGAATACACTATGGACACCAACAGCAAGGACGAGGAAGGGGATGACTTTGGCGATAATGAGTGTGACTCTGATGCTCAATAAAGCGAAAAATCTAGCAGCAGTCGAGATAGATAGAAGGACCAAGCAGATGCCGAAAAGTCCAAGCATCACCTTTGAGTTGACAGAGGGGCTGCGAGGGAGACGGGGGGGGGGGGGGAATGGTGTGAATATTACGGGAGTCCGATTGAAAGATCAGTTGGTACATTAGACCGCTCGGAGAGTTTTGGCAAGCTGCAGATCTACTGAGTAAGCGAGGATATAACATCATCTTCATCTTCTGTTGCGGATCCACTGCCCAGGGTTAAGGAGACGTAGAGGAACACAGCCAAGTACAACAAAACGACAATGCGAACATCTGTGTTTGTACTCTTGTTGAGTTCCTCCTCGAGAGATACCCAGTCGAGAAAGCGACTGACAGATCAGACTCTGCTCCGGAGCTTTGGCTCAACTAGGGGGGACGGGGGGGATTCGCGCAGAGCAATCTCCCATTCCGTGATTATGGCTTGTTTGTGTGGATCGAGTGAGTCGGAAACGACATATGTAGCAATAAGAGCCTCCGCTTTCAAGTACTCTTTAAAACCCTTGTCATTGGCAGCCCTTTTGACACAGATTACAATTCAAGCGGTTGTTCAAGTCGAGTAGACAATCGACTGGGCTCCAAGCGCACTCCTCGGGGTGGTCGGCCCGAGCGTCGGGGTCATAACCACACAAATCATCCCCATACCAAGCCGCAACGGACTGCGCGACACATGCTCCACGAAGTCGTGCAGGCTTGAAGCAAACGTCATCGGGAGTGAATCCGTTGGGCGAAACGATATCGCGAATATCTCGTTCAACCTCAAACCAGTACTTAGGGTGGTCCTAAGACAACACTGGACCCCTCTCGCCAACGGTGAATGTTAGGGCTTGATCCTGTTGCTTGGGATGCAACAGTAACGAAGATTTGTTCGGTGGGATAGAATGGTCCGAAATGCTGGTCAAAGTACTCCTTCTGCACCCCGCTCTCCGAGTCTGGAGCTACCCACAAGCGGATAGGATCTGTTTTATAAGGGATACAATTGCGAATATGAACCAAGGGTGACTGGCAGCGAAAAGGCCAAGGTGATAAAAGCTTTTACGGATCATGTTGTTGAGACGATACGGACAAGGTTGGACTGTCTCAGTAGGGTCAAGTAAAGCTGCTCCTGGACCCGGGTGGCGGGATTCGGACTTGGTACCTAGGGAGTCCTCCTCAACATACTGCGATAACGATGCGGCACCAACAAGTCTACGTGTGTGAATCCTTGGTGAGGCGGTCTCTTCTGAAAGGACAACGCGTTCATAAGACCTCTCGTGGCGGTGACGCCGAAAGGTAGAAATGCCGTATAACCCGTTAGAAAACCTAGAACCATCAATGAATAAGTGATTATGAGGATGAAGGATAAGCATGACAGCGAACCAACGACACAAGTAGGTCCCGCATCAGGTAAGGGTAGGGTGGGACGTATGGTGGGACAATCCATGCAAATACGCCGGCTAGTCAGATCGCTATCATAGCAGTTCCGAGGTGGAGCATCGTAGGTGGAAATTTCGATGGACGGAGTGGTTAGGAAATTGATTTGAAAAGGACTTCCAAGGGGTTTCTCGTCGCCCAGGAATTTGAAAAACGCACGGTAGTCCTCGCACCACCTCCAATGAAATCCATAGCATAACCGTTGTAACACCGAACTGCATATTTTTGCAATTATCGTAGAACCCTTTGCCAAACTTCTCCGTAACGAAGAAATCGGCAGACTTGACTGTTGTCAGAGCACTCGAAGACTCTTGGGTTGCAGTGAGGTTCACGAACTCAGCCTGATGGGGAGAGCACGTGAAGGAACAAAAGAATGTCCTGAAATTATTCCTGCAAGCAGGACGGGATGCTAGGAAAGCTTCCGCTTAGACAAAGTTATTCTCGAGTGTCTCGACCTAGTTGGAGGTGCAGCAGACTGGTCCGTTGGCGAGCTCAGCCCCGCAAACCTTTACGAGTAGTGAACGAGCACCATGACCTTCAGACTGCAGTAGAATAAAGTGAGCATTATTTGTAGGAAGACGTGCCTCCTTTGGTGGTCCATCATATGGACATGGCAGAGGTTTGAACCCCTTGGTGCCGCATGATGACCGCATAGTGCACCGTCCGACATTTCCTCCATTATCGCTCATGCTGAACAACCAGATTTTATGAAGTTCAAAATTGAGAGTAGACAGACAATTCTAGAAGCGGCACAAACACAGAGGGCTGAGATGACGAGAGAGCGAGGACAGTGAGGACAGAGACGCGAGGGTCGCCAGACAAGTGAATGGGCACGTGAATGACAGTGCAAGCTCAGATCAGCCCCATTACAGTCATTGGACGGTCAGTGGGACAACTAAATGATGTGCACCTTCGGAAAAAGTCCAAGGCTATTATGGGGCAAAAATAAGCTGGTATTATGTTGTACACACTCTACGGGTATATGTGTAGTTAGTTTGAAGGGGTATTATGAGCAAGAGACTGGTGTGATCTGGCAATCAGTCGAAATTCTGGTTATCAAGCCCAAAGACAGTCAGTGGGACGGTCACATCACACAGGTGGGAATGCTATCAAAGCTACCTCACGGGTGATCAATCCTCTTCATCTCCATTNATGCGAAATTTCCCACTGAGTGTCCATTTCCCACTGACCGTCCAATGACTGTAATCACCATCGTGACTTTTGTCGCTTCCATGATCACTGAATCTGTCCAGTCCCCAAAGCAGCCCTCCAAGACTCTCTATGTCTTTGTTGAAATCGGGATTGACTCTTCCCATCTCCATCAGACCGTTAGGCTCAATTTTCCGAGCGATAGACAAAGCTTCAGAAAATGTTTGCTTGATGC
>JAEUWN010000111.1:0-89760 GCA_018524465.1 Podaxis pistillaris | reverse complement strand
TATGACATTTTGTGACTGTATTGCAGGAAAAATAGGTTTTGTCTTATTTAATTTTGCATTATGCCTTGTTATGACCTTTGTATGAACTCAGGTTGCAACTAGGCAAAGACTTAAGGATGAGCAAAGGGGAAAGAACTAGTTGGTAGAGCATAAGGAATACAGGTGCTCTATCTAGGGTTTATATACTGTGGGAAGGGAAGCTAAGAATAGATGAAACAAGGAGACAAGTCAGTGGGTGACTAAGGCAAAGTGTAACAAGGGGCTGAAACACAAGGTGAAATGGTATGCTGAGTAAGTGTGTTCTAAATATAGCTGAGACCATAACACAAGGACAACAATGTTGGCAATCATGCTCAGCAGTTTACTCTTACCAATGAGCTCTTTCTTGATCATTCTGTGTTTGGTGTTCCAAAGCCTGCTGAAAACTTGATGTTTCCCAATCAATATTCCTCTGTGAAATCTAGAATCATTGGATAAACTGCTGAGCTATATAAAGCCCTTCCTTCCCACATGCATCTACTATTGGGATCTTTGCCAGCTTTCCAAGACCAGGTGAGTGCAGCTGTGAGGCATCCCAGTCTTATCCTCACCATCTTTGCCCCAAGTTTCTTGCAGCACAGGAAGCAATCCATCATACCTACTGGTCCATCCTGCAAAAAGCAGCCCTATGGCTCTTCAAACACTCATTGCCAACCATCTATGATGCAAAGAATGGTCCTGCACATGCCCAAGAATTTCAGCACCTATTTGTCTCATTTCCAGGCAGTCCCCACTACCATGTCATCATCTTCAAAACTAATCAGTTCAACCTCAAGACCATATTCAAAGTTCTTGTTATCACATATGTATGTACATTTACTGATGTATGTTGACCATCACATTCCAACTCTGACATTGTTCCTCTTCTCACCACCAGGTTCACCAGGTCCTTGTTTTCAATGCAGGTTCATTGGAGGATGAGTCTGGATCTAGTGAGGTTGCAGCAAATAGCAAAGGCATGCTTTGGGTTCTCACATACTGCACCCCAGGCAGTATTGCTCTTGCTGTCATTGCAGTATGACTTTTGCTCAACTCCCACCTACTCAAGTCACTGATCCTAGGTCAGACCATCTTCTTACATTCTGCTGATACATCCTTTGATACAGTCAGGGCACAATCAAAAATCAATTATGAAGAAGCCTTCATTTCTATGAAGCATACCTCATCCATGGCATGCAGAGGAATAGCAAGACTATATTGGACCTATTCAAGTGGTACAACAACATTGTATTTGTGACTGGGAAGCCGAAAACCCCGTGGACGGTCAAAGAGGACTTGACTGAAGCAGTGAAGCCCTGGAACAACTAGACATTGTCGATGAAGAGGAAGCCAACACCAATACTACGGAATCAGGTCGGCAGGAAGCAACTCGCTCTAATGGCTCATTCAACTCACCTCAGCACACCTCTCCTCCACCAACAGTCCTCTTCTGCAAGATCCAGCTCCAATCCCACCAGCATCAAGCCTTCTCCCAACTGTGCAGGCCCAGCAGAGCACCAAAGTTGACAGAGGTAATCCAGAGCTCAACATCGATGATGGCCATCAAAATCGAGGTCGTGGTTGTGGTCGAGGTTGCAGTAAACCCCAGGTAGCTGCTGCTCCTATTGTGGGCCCATGTCAGTCACCAAGGACACTGGCAGCTGGGTCAGGATGATTTCTGACCCTTATCTCAACAGATAGCACTGTACATTTGGTTTTTATTACACTGGGGCCTGAGAGACGTACATTATCTCTGAAAGAATATTCCTATTCATGAGCTATATCCCTGCAGGGGCTTGAGAGACATGTAGAAGCAAGGAACAATGAAGAGAGGATGTGGGGAACAGAAAAGGGATGACCCAGACAATGCCCAAGCTCAACCCCATTTAGACACAATTGCATCACTGATTCATCGGATATCATGCCTGTTTAGTCGAGCAGGAATGGCCCATTGAAGTCCATTTGAACCCGCACATCCCTTGGCTTTGTTCGAAATTATTGTACATCCAAGTGCCTTAAACACTGGAAAACCTTAATGAATGATCCTAATTACCGTGGACACTCATGGCTTCCTGTCGTCAATGCAGCTGACCCCCCTCAACCCCTTGAGCCCAAATATACCAATGGTGGTTCCTGGCTCAAATCCCCCCTGGGCAAAGACCCCAACCTTTGTGCTTGCTTCACTCATTGTGTAACCAATCACATGCCTATCAGTGCCTTTCGTCAGTGCTTCTTCCCTGGGTGCCACATCACCTCCTGCCCTTGCAGAGAAGAACTCAAGACTCACAAACACATCCTTACCCAAGGCTGCCCTCGCTTCCAATACCCAGTCAGAGACTGAAATGGTTTCTACTGGCTAATAAATTTTTTGGAATGAAACCCAGCAGCCTTTTCTTTTGCTGACCAAATTCAAGGACCAATCACTCAGGAAGAGTTTGCCACCCGCCACCTCACCTGAAGAGAGCGACTTGCCCTCAATGGAGTTCTGGATGTTCATTGAAGGATCTTCTCTTTCCCTTTTGCCTCGTAGCTAGCTCCCCAGCTCCCTACTCATCTTTGTTTTCATACTCTTTATCTCGACTACTCTCTCTCCCTCTGATTAAGTTAGTTTTCCCTTCCTTTCTCTCTACTGTATATCGTCGCTAGCTTCCTGCTCGTCGTCCACTGCTTATTTCATTTCCTTTCTCTTTTCCCCTTTTCTTTCTCTAGTTTCGGTATTGGGACTGCTATCGTGCACCCGTTTGTAGTAGCTAGACTATTACAATAAACTTGGATTTAAAAAAAAAAAAAAAAGAAGAAGTCCGTTTGAACGGGATTGATCTTGGTACGGAAAGTTCTGACAAGGAGGGTGCGAGCGGACCCTTGAATTTTAAACTCTGATCTGGCTTTTTGTTCGTGAGCGAAGGTGGCGTTTACTTCTTGGCTTTCCCAACCATGGCAGAGACCATCTCGATTAATTGCCTTCTTCATGGCGAAGGCCCCAACAAGGGGTTTACTGTAAAGATCCAGGCGAACAAGAATATCAGTATCCTCAAACAGTGTATCAAAGACAAGAGGCAGCTCTTTGCAAATACAGATGCAAAGGACATTCGACTCATCAAAGTGTCCCTTGCTCCCGACGAGGTCTCCAGGGTGGCCGATCCCCTCGCAATTCCTGGCGCCCAAGAGCTTTCCCGACCTCTCGATCTGCTCGCGGACCACTTCCAGAACGTCAACATCAGGCATGTCCATGTTATCGCACTTCGCCCTGTTGGTGAGTGACACCAATATTCCGCTCGCTTTAGGCTTCTGACCTGTCATTGTTTCTCGCGTCTGATTGACAAATCCAGCACCCCCAACCGCCGCAAAGCTCAAACGACCTCGTAGTCTTGACGATGTACCGCCGGAGGTGGCTGGTAAGTCAGGCTTCGTTCCCTTACTAATACACTGTCAATGACGAATAGTTCAGCCCGCAAGAAATACCTGAAGCAAGCTCACAAGGCAAAATCACCATCCGCTGTGGCGCGATCCCCCGAAGCAATACGCAGAGCGCAGGAAAAATGCCCTCTCTACAATGGCGGACCCATCGATCTCACCGGCCCTCCGATCAGCATCTACGAACCCATTTTCGCCACCATAGATGACAAATTGCGTGACCTCAAATCCGTGAATGGGGACCCTCTCATCGAAGCCGTGACAAAATTGGTGTCGGACGTGAACAAAGTGTACGACGATGAGTCGAGCTATCAGGCGGGGACGGTTAAGTCCTTAGGCGCAGCCTTGGGTATCTCACTAACGGAATTCGTTTCCACGGCGTCTGGGACGGAAAGAACACCCGAGAGCGATGGCCTGTGGAAGTGTAAACTCGCAGATGACTTGAGCGAGGCGATTGTAGTTCATGTGGAATGGAAACTCGAGCTTGGGATCGGCGGTGAAGGTCAACTACAAAATGCTCTGTGTCTGAGGAAGCAACTCATCGAAAAACGGGTAAGCTTATGACTGTGTTTCTCGAATCGCCAGATGACAACTGCGCAGTACAAGGAGGTCGTTCATTCATCGTGTTGCCCATCGATCCTAATCACCATGGCTGGTCCATACATATCCTTCGCCGGATTTCTTCTTGCGGAGGTGGGGATATTGCAGGCGTTCACACCGTACCTACCACTGGTATTGAAACCAGGGATGGAGCTGGAACAAATTCAGGAATTGTCCAAGTACTTTACGGTATTCAAGGAGGCCGTGGGCAACCTCAAGGACAAATACTCGCGTGTCATGGTGCAAAACGACATGACACTTTCCATGCTTCTCCCCCGGCCGGAATACCTGCCAAATAAAGCGCCTCCAGAAGACCTCCAGTTCATCGAACGATTTCAATTCGAAGGGCTGGGTTCTGACAACCACATGCGTTATCTCTTCAAGGCTCAGTATGGGGACAAACCGGCATTGGTCAAGTTTGGTGGCCGATACGGAGAAGACGCACACCGACTCCTTGCCAACGAGGGCCTCGCACCAAAACTCTATTTCTGCACCACCATTGCTGGAGGGCTCACCATGGCGGTTATGGAGAATTTGTCGGAAGCGCAACAGGTGGACACAGTCTTTTGGAGAGCACAAATACCTTAACGAGTGTTCGACGACGTGAAACGTGCGGTTCAAATTCTTCATGCCAACAAGTTGGTGTTCGGCGACCTTCGATGGCCCAATATCCTGGTTACCCAACTCGCCGATCCGGGACAAAGAAATGAGGATGGCGTGTGGCGGACACAGTTGGTTGACTTTACTTGGGCAGGTACAGAGGGTGTTGCTCGCTATCCACATTATGAGCTCAATCCTCAAATTAAATGGCACCCCGAGGTCCAAGTGGGTTGTTTAATTAAGCGGGAGCACGATTTGCACATGCTGGAGTTGTTGCAAAAATCCTGATCACAGTTCACATACTTGGTCTAATATGCAAAGATAGATACCCTTTACTGATCATGTATCTTATGTCAACAATATCTATGGAATCTACCTAGGCTCTCGAAGCAAGAACACCAGTAGAAGTCCAAAAAGACAACCAAGATGTCACATCCTCGTGTCCAAGCTGTTGTAGGTTCGAAAGAGCTGATACGACAGTCTCTGCTCGGGCAGTTGAAAGCCGAGGAAAGCCGAAAGCCTCGTCATCTCCAGAATTATGTGACTTGCTGACTGACTGATAGAAATCTAACAGTTGAAGCGACGAAGCAGGCAGCCTATTAGAAGTTCTGGCCGACTCTTCTAGGGCATGTAACCATTCCCCGTAAGGCACAAGAGGGACTTTCAAGGCTTTCGATACCAGGCCAATCACCTCCGTCCACGTTACTGGGTTTGGGTGCGCAAGGTGCAAGAAGGAGAACAGACTCGAGCGCATTCTTGTGAAAACTTTGGCTGCTAGATGCACAGGAACCCAAGATACGCACTGCGTGCACAGGTAAACCTCAGGGGAAAACAGCTGAGTTAGAATGCACTCACGCCGGGGGTGTCGGGGAGACACTCCAAAATACGTGCTGTCTGCACTACGCTCGGCACCCATTCACTCGGACTCCAGAATCCATTCCTTGCGCCACTGAGCTGACCAATGCGTACGATGACAGGTTTGAACGACGTCTGCTGAGCCACATGATCCAAAACCTGTTCTGCAACCCATTTGGATTCCGGGTAACCCGAACCGACAGCTATTTTCGCGTCGGGCAGAGCCTCTTCAGGTGCTGTTCCATTCTTCCAATCTACATTTCATTCCGAACTAGTAAGTCTCGCGACATCGGCGATGCGAGCTTCCGGCGGCTTACTTCTGACAACTCCGATGGAGCTTGCAAACACGAAGCGTGGAGGTTCCCTTTGAGGAGACGATAAACAGAGGTCAATTAGAGCTCTTGTTCCAGCGATTAAAGGTTCGGTGGAAAAAATTGAGATGTTAAAGTCCACACGCCAGGCTGTTCCAAGACATACCAGTTCAGCAAAATGTGTGGCAGAATTTGCAAGGAGCCGCTTACCGACGTGCAAGACGCTGGTTATGCTATCTCGAACTTCTACATATTGCTCGCTCGTTAACCCGAGATGAGGTTGATCGGTCTCGCCTTCGATGAAAACGAGTTTACCAGAACCAAGGAGCGTAAGGTCAATTCCTCTGCTCTTGAAAGCAGACTTCTGTCTCTCCAATGACGATATCCCGGTTCTACGATTCAGGCAGTAGATTCTTGATACAGCGTCATCAAGAATAAGATCCTCGAGGATGTAGGAGCCGAGGCCACCGGTACTACCTGTCAATAGCACTGTCTCGGTTGGGGGAACTTCACTTGTATTTGGTTTATGTTGTGCAAAGCCTGTAGAATATTTCTTCACAAGGTCATTCATGCATTCGATTGTCTCCTGTGTGGGATCGGCTTCGCGGCCGTTTGCAACGTTGCTGAGGTACTTGGATAGGCGGTCGATCGTCGGGTAAAGGTAGATAAAGTTGGTCGGTATGGCCTCGGTGTTAATATTGATACCACGCAACATGTTAAGGAGATTGTTGCGCATCCAGGTTGCCTTTAAGCTATCTCGATGGTCAATTCATCAAGGATAGAGCAGAGGGACATAACAAACCTATCGCAGCCACAAAGGAAGAAATCGTCGTCATCTCGCAATTCTTGACCAGTAATGTGTTCGGCCAGTTGTGAGACATATAGGCGACTTTCCTCCACACCGAAAGTTCCGGGAGAGTGAAACTCAATAATTGATGCTTTCTCTAGGTCGATATATCCTTGTTCGATTTCTTTTTCATATTCTTTAATGATAACTTGTCGTCGAGGCGTTCCTTTGGCTGTATAATGAAATGGCTTCAGCGGGTGTGCCACAAGAATAATCTTATTGAAAGTGTTAGTTAGATCAACCTAATCTATAAGGAACCCACCTCTTTGAAAATCCGGCTATGTGATGGTCCGAAGTTATTCGCATCTTCCACGCTTGACCTACATTCCGATCTGAATAACTCAATACCAATAATAAAAATAAGTGACCGCTTACCAAACAGCGTTACGAAAAGAAGCTAACTTTCCTGCATCACTTGGGTCGAAAGCGTATTCAGGTTTAGGTTCAACGAGGACACCTGCTTGGAATCGTCCCCTGCCAAACATTACGGAGCTCTGGACCATAGGGTGTCTGTTGATGATGGTCTCTGCCAAGAAGAGTCCTTAGGACATCAGAGGTGCATATAACCTAACGTACTCACCCATTGGGACTGGATTGGTCTGAGTTGTGGTATCATCAGCAGTTCGTCAATTGAGCAAGTAAAAGGTGCCTACCTTCTCCCCAGTCGAGTGCATAATCTGGTCATCAGCTCTGGGAGGGACGAGGTTTAACTATTGAAATATTCAATGCAAGCAACTCAACTGACCTGCCATAAATTTTCACCAACAAAGGATTGGTTGGATGGCGAATGACCAAGTCATTGGTGTCATAGGCTTTGGCGCTGTTGTACAGAGTATTCGTGACAGCTGGAGTATGAGAAGGCGTGGCCTAGAATGTACTTCAGCAACACATTCCGTAATGTTAAGGAGGCTTACTTCCCTCAATCATTAATTGACATATGCCCGCTTCCACATCTTGTTCGACGAAGATGGGCTTTGAATGGGAGGAGATCTGTAGAAGCCATACTTCAGAATAGGGTGGTCGTGACGAAAATCGACTCTTGCCTTGAAATATTCCCATCCTTCGACCGGTGGCATTTCTATCATGTCTCTCAGTCGGACATTGAAAATTCTTGTAGATCACCACCTACTCGGAAGAAAACTGGATGTGCCTCCAAGTTCCGTCCTGAGGCGTGGTCGGTGAGAGAAGGTGACAAATCTTGTCCGGGACTCACGCTCCGTAAAATGGGTATAAATGAACCCCAAGATTGGACAGCATGTCACCAGTGGCTTTTTGGATAGGGGCACCCCCGAACATCTACTAACAGTTTGACGAGTGGCATAGTGCCTACGCAAGGGAATAACCTACTATGGCCTCAAATTTCTGTAATTTTGCAAGCTTTTCTTGACTACGTGCCCACTCCTAATACCCTGTCAAAGGCTGCCATAGAATGGTCCGATATGACGCACCTCAAGGAAAGTCGGGACGCAGAAAATAAGGCGACTTTGACAATTGACAGCACTTTGGAACAAGTTCTCCGGCGTTGCTACCACTGGAGGATCCCGTGGCGCAAAATTAGAAATAGTGACGCCCGTCATCATCTAAAGAAGGTTTAGGTCTCGATAAAGTTAAAAATACTTTGGTCCTGGCGCCTTACCGCCCAACAGAGAGAGACGACCCCCATTGCGTCTCGAATGATCTCAGAGTCAAATGAAATAGGCGATAACGACATGAAGCTTACGGAAGAATGGTAATGAGTGGTTTGATAGTATACGGCCGCAAAGGTCGGTTTCTCCATAATCTGTGAGTTATGTGTCAATCAACAAGGTGCTGAAGAAAAGTGCCACTAACACATACATGGTTGCATTCCCCATTGGATCAAATTTCGGTGGGTGAGAGGAATAGGTTTAGGAAATGATGTTGAACCTATCAGAGCATGTCAAGTCTGATAACGGCAGAGGAGTCGGAATGCTAAATGGATACCAGAGGAATGTAGGATCAAGGCGACATCATCGGCGTTTGTACCATGAAGGCTTGGGAGGGTCGGGAGGCTTTCGGGATGAGTCAAGAATAGATCGGCAAAGGTTAGGGCATCCGAAAGTGTGACGTCCAACGGACTCGGGTCGTCTAGAACGACTTGGCACGCAGCTTTTGCAGTACGTTGCATCGCTTCATCCTGGCTAACGATAAGGTGCCTGACTCGCATTTTCTGTAGTAAATTGGCAACGCCGCGCTCCGAGTTACGCGGTGAAATAGGGAAAGCGCGGTACCCGGCGCGTATGATTCCTGCTGTTAAAGCAAAATAGGATAGTTGGTCTGAACGATGGTGAGCTTGGTCCTCTTGTTGACCATTGAATGAACTGACTGACCGATGACTGCCAGGATTGCAATAACAGGAGCCTCTTGAGAATCTCGTAGGTTCACAATCGCCTTCAAGCGGCTGGCTGCTGTATGAATCGCCTGACCCGCTTGTTTCCAGGTAATTGTCTGGACAGTGCCGCCGTTGTCATATACGAAGAGAGGATGGGCACCACTGTTGCGCAGATGATGATCATATATTTCTGGGACTGTGAGAGAGCCGTCGAGAGGAGGGGGAGTAAAAGTTGGAGAGTTCTGCGCTTGTGGACAAGGCAGGGAAACCATTATGTTGTTTCCAGTAAAATGTTATGAATCTAGGTGAGGAACTGGAGGCCATAGTGCCAGTACTTATAGCAGAATCTCTCGCAATTGAATTGGGGCCGACAAACGGAGATGCTGTAAGACATACCCTGACATACCTGGGATACATATGTGTAGACACTCTGCCCCTTTTGAAATGCTGGGAAATAAATGAGTTCTCACGCCACCATGAATGTTGTGGTTGCACAGTGAGCGCCTGATATCACAACTGTTCATCATCGTGTCAGACGGTGCCCAGCCGTTTCTATCGTACCTCTACTCTAAAACATCTGTTCATTAGGTCCACGTACCGATTCCCCTCCTTTCTTTCTCTTACATTACTACTCTGCTTATGCTACAATGCCATCTGCTCATGGTCACAGAACATCGGGCTCCGTAAGCCAGAACCACAAAGCCCAGCTCGCCAATGCCTATAATGAACTCGGGAAGGAGCTATCCTCGTCCAAAATACGAGTTGTTGGAAACTATACTCTTGGAAAGGTCATCGGGGAAGGTGAGCGCCGACCGTTACAACAGCCCCACCTCGACCTCACCGAATAACTCAGGTACCTATGGCAAAGTCCGTATGGGTACCCATCGCCTCACTTCGACTCGCGTAGCTATTAAACAAATTCCCAAAGCCATGTCTGCGTCCTTAACCCGCGAGATCCACCACCACCGCCAACTCCATCACCCACATATAGCCCAAATGTACGAAGTCATTGCCACGGAGTCGTATATCTGGATTGTCACGGAGCTTTGTTGTGGGGGAGAGTTATTCGATTACCTTGTCGAGAAAGGCCGCCTCTCAGAAGACGAAACCCGTGGTATCTTCGGTCAGCTCTGCTTGGCAGTTGCATACCTTCACGAGTCGGGCATCGTCCACCGAGACCTCAAACTGGAAAACGTGTTACTAGACGAGCACTGCCGAGTTAAGCTTGGAGATTTTGGCTTTACTCGGGAATATGATAGGAATGCGCTCATGGAGACCTTCTGTGGGACGACAGGCTACGCATCTCCTGAAATGTTGCAGGGCAAGAAATACCAGGGTCCAGAGGTCGATGTTTGGTCTCTTGGCATTATCTTATATTGCCTCCTAACCGGAACCTTACCTTTTGACGATGATAACGAGACTGTCATGCGTGCCAAGATCATTCAAGGAGATTTTGAGGATCCTGTCTGGCTATCATTAGGTATGATTACTTCATGACCTCAGGGAGTAGCTCGTAACTCAACCTATTATCAGAGGCACGCGACCTTATCAAGAAGATCCTTCAAAAAGATGTCGCAAAACGGATCGTGATACCTCAAATCCTGGCGCATCCATGGTTCACCTCCAGAAAATTAAGTTTTGAAGGTGAATCGCCTCCCTTGGCAGAAGTTCCGACGCCCAGCCCCTCCGACAATCATAATTCCCAGCACTCTTCCGAAGAATCGATACCGGCTTCTTCCCCCTTTACCGCATATCCAGATCTTAGCGCATCAACACCCACTACCCCTGACGCTTCCTTCGATGATCCATTTATATCTCCTCCGGAAGTTGGTCTCAGTCGCATTCCCAGCGATTCAACGATAGGCAAAGCAGCCGCCACGCAGTCCCATCCTTCTAGACTGGCTTATACGGAACTGTCCGCTCCTGTTTTAGAGGAAGGTGCCACCGATGCCGCGTCTAAACCACCCCCCTCCCCTCAACTCTGGTCCAAAGCCCCTCTACACCCACTGCGGACACCTGCACGGACCAAGCGCCGTTCTATCTCGTCAACGCTTTCTGATCCGTCAGACTCCACTCCTGAGAAAGTGACAACTTCCTTAGTGCCTCCCATTAGCCAGGATTTGGATTTCGCTTCTTTATTGACGCAACCCGCACCCATCATCTTTTCAACACCTCTTGAACGCGACCTTCTCAACACACTTAGCTCCCTAGGCTTTGATACAGGGCAGATCGTGCATTCAGTATTGACCAACGCCTGCGATTCTGCCGGGGCGATCTGGTGGATGCTCAAAAAGAGAGCAGAGAGAAGGGCTATGGGCGACGTTGAGCCTTCTCCAACTGCGACCAGCCTCGAAACACCGCGACCAGGAGACTCGCAGGGTGTGAAGAAGCGTACCAAAGTGAACATGGAAGTCCAAACCGACTCGGACTTACACCTGCCCTTGGCAAGATCTGCCCCACAACTTGCATTCGTTCCTGCCACACCAACGATAGTCAGACCCGTCACGCCCAGCCGGCAAGCCTCACCAACACGCTCTCCCATGCTTTCACCATCTTCATCCACGATTACCGGTGATCTTTCATCACGTTCTCACCCATCGACCCCTGGTGGAAGTCTTCGAGATAAAGAAAAAGACAAGAGGAAACGGTCTGGGAGCGTGAGTATCATGCAGCGGGCCACTACAGCTCTTGAAGCTGCGGGTCTTGTTCGCAAAAAATCCACGGAAGTTGTCAAGGAGAAAGACGAGAAGGACCGAGACAAATCAAAAGACGAGCCTCGCAGTTCTCATGGTAGTGGTGGATCCTCGAAACTTACCAAATCTCCTCCTCTTAAAGCCTCCAAAGACAAAGACTACCCACCTGTTCCTGTCACTCCACCTCCAAGTGACTCGCGTCACAGGACCACGCATATGGGTTCGCCCTGGGTTCTGGCCGAATCCAAGGAGTCGCTACAACATGCTAACACAACCAGTCCCTCGAAAGTTAGCGGTAACATGCAATCGCAATCCGCCCCCAATATATCTGATACAGTACGGGAGAAACCAACGGGTGCCTTGCGACCCCGTGCCAATCTATTAACGGCATTTCGACATTGGTTTCACGAGGAAAGGAAGGGAAAGCGAAAGGACTCAGCAGCAACGTCGCAGAGCAGTGGGACAAACTATGCTAGGCCCTTCAGCCAGCCTCTGCTGACGGGTACTGCGAAACGGAGGGGGAGCAACTCGAGTGGCAAATTGGGGGTTGCTCGGGCAGCCACAACTGGTCACCGTGCTCAGCGCCCGTCTATGTCTTCCCGGAGGTCCAGCAGTGTTAACTCTAGGAGATCATCAGTTACATCTATGCAGATGGTAGTCGTCGATTCACCCCAGGTCACCTCACGCCGTTCATTCGGAAGCCACACGCCAAATTCGGAGCGGGGCGAGTTTTCGTCAAGGCCATCTTCCATTCGTAGCTTTTCTATGCAGCCCAGGCATCGCAAGTCGCCTTCTGCTAGTTCCGCGAGCTCGGCGCATTTCCGGACTACGTCTCCAATGCAGAAGTACCACCGGCGCGCAGGGTCTGGGTCTTCTACGCGAGTAGTTAGGCAGATACAGCCCAGCCGAGCTCTCCATGGACGTTCAAACTCCACCACGTCTTCCATTCATTCCCCGCCGTCGTCTCGGCCAACTTCATTCTATGAAGCGTCCGAAGGAGAAATTACGAGAACGGGATCCCCTTTCAGAACCAGGAAACGCTCAGGAGACAAACCCGCCAGTGGAGGTACACTATTCGTGCAGAAGCGACCAGGGACCTTTTCGAGCCCCGTCCCATACAACCACTCCATCGGCCGATCAAGTTGGAAGAAATCGTGGGGCCTCGAACCTCCCGGCTGGCAAACACGGACTACCCATCTCCCTGTTGAAGTATTAGCAATGTCGCCTGCGAACGAACCGACGACAATTCGCGATGTATTTTCAAGTCGGCAGTCACTAAGTCTGGGCGACGAGAGTGATTGGGTGGACGAAGATGACGACGTTCCCGCGTTCGCAGGCGGGTTAGGTCAAATGGGAGTATCGGCACCGGGTTCTTCGTCTCAGAGCCGCAACTCTATTGAAACTGCGCCGGTCCTGTCTCCAGCTCCCAGAGGAAACCGCAGGAATGCCAAACGCACGAACAGGGTCACTCCGGGTAGCTCCATTACATCAGGACCTACAATGACGACTGGCGGAAGAGCAAAGAATGAGCGTGCATCCCCGGTTCCGCAAGATACTGCCACGGAACCCAGAACGAGCAGAAGGCAGCTCCCTCCTACACGATCTGGACCTGCATTTAAACAAGCGATTCAAGAAGAAGATGAGGATGAAGAGGAGTAGATGGGCGAGGATTATGCATTATGCTTTTTGATTCCTCCTATGAACCTTATGCTTGCTATCAACTCTAGCGTTTGTTTTCGATCCGCAGTCGGTTAGACACTCTCCTTTAGTAGCATGCACAGGCAGTGTGCGCAGTTATCAGTAAATTTCTACATAATGGTCTTGTATTAGTATTATTTTTGTCTCGGATATACCCCTGGGCTTGACATTGTGATGTTGTTGTGATGTGACAGAGCAGTTGCTTGTCACGCACTGCCCTGCGTGACAGTGCCCACGGTGGATGAGCTGCGCTGTGCCCCCTTCACCACAACCACCTCATCCTTTCCTCGTTTGACACGGTGAGCCCGCACCTTTACACTTGTCGCGAAATCCCCTTGAAATGCTAATGAAATACCGATAGAACTCCACGCTTTTATCATGTACGTTTCGCTGCTGCACCGCCCACTCCCATATCTGCAGTTTGGTTGACGTCTCCCAACTATGCTTGCGCAGGTCTGAGCCATACGACCCATACCTCCCCCGCAACGGATCCTCCTCAGGCTCTGGCCAGGGAAATCCTAAAACGGCCGCCATTCAAGCACAGATTGATGATACTGTAGGAATTATGAGGGAAAATATTACTAAGGTTGCAGAACGAGGAGAGCGGCTGGATTCGTTGCAGGACAAGACAGGCGAGTATTCTTTCCTATCGTTTCCCTTCCGCGCCTGCTGGATTGTGCACGACAGATGCACGTTCAGAGAGGTTATTCTGCATAAATCACTCACTCAATTGCAAACCTGGGGCCTGGGAATGAGTTCGAAAAGTTGCTGACTTGGCCTTTCGCAGATAACCTCGCTGTATCTGCACAGGGTTTCCGCAGAGGGGCAAACCGCGTCCGAAAGGTGAGTCCTTGCAGAGGTTCGGTCATGAGAGCTACCACTAAAACTAATATCCTATGTTCAGAACATGTGGTAAGCATCCCGCTTCATAGAATCACAAGGTTTCCAAATGCGTAATTGACACTGGGCCTTCTAACGCACAGGTGGAAAGACATGAAGGTGCGTGTGTGCAACACATGAGCTCTACAGGCAACTGTTGACATGCATTCAGATGCGCATCATCATCGGTGTTGCGATCGCTGTCATCATCGTCATTATTGTCGTTTCCATCGTCAAAGCGACAGGAAAATAGCAACTTCAACATCCTTGCCTGAGAATAAGCGGTGTATGTTGTTCACCTGTCAACCTCGCTTTCTGCCGTTTTTTTCATCCATGTTGTAGTATCTATGCACACATTAGTAATTCCCCTTGCGCTCCCTGTCCTGAGATATTTCGTAGATAACATGGCAGAAAGTGGGCGACTGGTTTGGACTATTTTCTTCCCTTCCACCTTTTCACCTGTTTTTGTGTATAATTGATGCTCTTTGGATGTCGGTGATAAGCGTTCGTCAACTGCCAGTCGTCGTTCTAAGGTATATTTTCCCTCCGGTGAGGTGCGCGTAATACGATTCATGTCAGAAATGCATATTCAGAAATGGGAGATGCATATGCTAAGTATGACATGGATTTTGCGCGAGGAAGCATAGTCATATAATCGAGGAGACTCCAGGCCGCCGCTCTGTGCGTTGCTCATCGGCCACCCTTGCCACCCTTCATTTGCTGCTTGGACACCTTAGGGCCAGTAGGCGCAGCCTGGCGGACGGGCTAGAAGCTATATCAATATCATAGCTCAAGATTCTAGTCCAACCAAGAACGCACCTTGGATTTCTTAGCTTCCTTCTCCTTCTTCTCATTCTTAGCCTTGGTAATGGCAGCCAGCCGCTGCTGTTGGCGGACAGCGGCAGTCTGGTTTCGCTTGGCGGCGATGGCGGCGAGATCAGCACCAACAATACCACGCTGGTGCTTCACGGTGCGGCGAGAACGTTTCTTGGCAACCTCCTCCGTAATACCCTTCTTGTGCATCCTACGGTAGACCTGTGTCCAGGCGATCTTGCGAGGGTTTTTGCGTTGGAGGAAGAGGGAAGCATTTTTCGAGGAGGCGAAGCGGAAAACCTGGCATATGGTGCTCTTGTTTAAGAAATGACGCAAATATGCAAACCAGACTGCGCATGCACCTTGCTGTCGCCACGGACAAAGAGTTTGCCCTTGCTAGGGTAGATACGGTAGCCGGAGAAGGAGTCGATCTCGAGCTTCTACACTCCCAGATATCCCCCGTCAGTTATTTCATATGGAATATACTGGAACAAGGGAACGCACCATCTGTTATATTCAAATACCGCAAGAGCGATAAAACGAAAGCATCAGCAATTCGGTCCATTTAACCCTCGTGAGCTCTGAAGTACGACATCACAACACCAGCGTCATCCAGTCGTCCAGACGAACATCCAACCCAAAATTCCACCCTTCCGCATGATATGGACATGTATGGGCTCCGAGAGACGCAGAGAATGCAATGGTGATGCCGACCCAGAGGAAAAGTGCAAGAATTTGGGCCTACCTTGGGGTGTCTTGTCGCGCAGTCGGTGGGCAGCCATCCTCAGGTACTCCATCTTCGGTCTAGCTCGGCATTCGCCGAGCGTGATACCGACTTTCCATTCCTGGAAGATCCCTACTCACCACATCCCCTACATAAACTGGCATTTAAATATTTACGCCCCGGCCTCAACGACCACCAAAACCTGCTCTCTCAGCGAGGGTTGGTGTGGGACACCAGGGAAATTTTTATCGGTGCTTGTGCGATGGAAGCCACCTGTTCACTGCGATCTTAATGCTCGAGCAGGCCTCCCGCCTCTTTGGTAGCCTATGATGGCCGAGTTGGTTATCCCATGCGCCTAGTGGGCTCAACATGCTTCATAGGTTTTCCGCAAACATGTTCGCTCCCCTCCCTTCCAATATAGAGGGACCGATCGAGCCTCGGATGGATATGGTAATTAAATTAACCTGCACATTGCAGCATCGGGTCGATGGCGTAGTTGGTTATCGCATCTGTCTAACACCTTCTCCAGTTATTGGACTGGTTGGTTCACAGAAGGTCCTCAGTTCGAACCTGGGTCGACTCATACCTTTTTGGAAATTCCTCATCCTATCACTTGTTTTTGTGCCTTAGCACACATGCGCAGGTTGGTTCACAATACAGGTGCGATTGAACCTCTATCACGCAACATTCCGAGATCCAATTCCGGTACATGCGAGCTGTACTACTTTTAGGGCCAGATAACCAAACAACCTCCGTGTCATCACGTATGTTCCGAGGAAACATTGCTTTGGAGGGTTTCCATCAGTAGGTCGAAATATCTGGAGGGGATCTGCGCCAGAGTGAAATGTCCAATGCACTTGGGGATTCTCGATCCGGGGAAACCAAAGCGACGGCAGTTTGATACACTTTATCACTCTCTCATAACTCCTTACGTTGGAGACAAGGAGAGGAAGGACTCCCGGGCTGGTGTAGTCAACATGTCAGGTGCGTCCCCAATCTGAACCAACACCAATCCCCGTTTCTGTACAGTCCTTTCTGCCAGAATTTCCAGGCTCATGTCAGTGCTGATGTCGCAGGAGGTGACTAGTGCGAAGCGTGGATTTGGAAGATGGACTGTGGTTTGTCGGCAGCATTCCGAGATGCAAGATCCCGAGGCGACCGAGGTCCTCGATATGCTCTGGTTCACGAGGAAAACTATTTTTTTTTCTGTTGCCAATAGTCTGACCGCTGAACCCTAGAGAGCGTCATCTTGTTACTTGCGGAGTTCGCGTCCTAGTTCTGCTCTCTGAGAGTCTCTTCCGATACCATGGCATTAATAAAACTTAAATAAGGTTATGCCGGAAAGGAGAGATGTCGCGGAAAGAGCGTCAGGCACTAACTGAAGCCCCACTGGCTCAAGTCACGGAAGGCCGTCCCGGACCAATGTCACCGAGGTCTCCTGTGTGACGAATCGACAAGGCAGATGGTCGAAATCTTCCGCGCATCTACGTCCCAGAACAGCGCCATACATCTCGAGATGTGCGGGTCTGGCCCCAGCAAGACGGGCTGAACTTCTCAAGGATCCAACGCCACGGAAGCTTGAACAAAGTTGAGTGCCAAACCATCGGAAAGAGTATCATACACGCAACGGAGCCGCAAACAACGGATTGCCCTCGATTAGGGGAAGGCATTGCGGAGGCTCCGAAGGGAAAAGTACTCCAAGGATGGAGCGAGAACGGCGAATGCCTCCTTGATCACTTCGTACGAAGTGCGAAAAAAATGGGTCCCGGGGGGAGGGTATGTCGCTTCTGTACTCGGCGACGAGCAGCCCAAAGAGGATCATCCCTCCCATCCCTATTGTGATTGTCTCGAACTTCCCCTTCACATGCATAGGGGGTCCATTCTTCGCCCTATTTCAGAGGTCGCCACCAATCGCGTGTGTCAGGGAACGCATCAGGACATGGTCCAGCCAAGGGGATACGGCGAGGTTGAGAGAATACCATACGCGAAGGGTATGTTAGGGCAAGCTTCCAACAGGTGAAAGAAACATCAGGAATAGAACCTCGGTGCCAGTTGCCCGATGTCTCCGTAGTCGCTCCCAATAGGACTGTGGTTTCCACGGATGCTCCCAGATGGCAGTGGCCTCTGGTTGTTGGAGGATCTGTATCTTCCCCGTATCTCACATCTGATGCACCATGATGCATGAGACTCCATCACAATCAGAAACCTCTCTTTCGTCGAATGGCTTTACTGCGAGTCTCTTGTGACCTATGAGGGTTTTGGGATTGGTCATTTCGCCGAGGCCAACACAATCAACTTCTAAGTCCTGCCGAGATCGCTGAACATAGAAATCGCCTGGGAGATATGTTTAGTGACCGAAAGCGCGCTGGCACACGTCATGGAAGTAGCTATTAACCCTCCCAATGCCACCAGCTCCTACGGCGTTTTCCATAAAGAAGGCGCCGAAAATACCATTGATGAGCAAAACTTACGTGGAGGTCAGCGGTGCAGGTTGTTAGGAATCAACTCCATCGCCAAGGGACGAACACCCTATGCACTCACAATCCGTCCACGCCACAGAGTAATGGATTGAGAAATTAGGGAAACGACGGAGAACGAATGTCATAAATATAAGTCATAAAGGTCATAACGTACATACAGGTACTACCAAAGAAATGCATAAGAATGAGAACATCAAGAAAACATTATCGCACGGTGGTAAAAATACAGTATCAATAACCTTCATCTTCTTCTTCTTTCACACTACTGGTAAATCGCCCACCCCATCGAGTCCCTCCGATCCCCGCGCTTTTACCCGAATCTGTCGTGTCTGTACTTGGCCGGGGCTTGAAACTTTCACGCTTTGCTCGTGATGCCTTCTTCAGCATTGAGGAGCCCACTCCTGGCATGCTCTTGCTGGAGTTTTGGATCCTGCCGTATGCTCCAGTGGAGCTGCCCTTGACGCCAGCCGACGCGCTACGCATTCCTGATGAGTAAGCCATGGAGCTGGGCGCCCTGCCATAACCTAAGATATGTTGTTGTGTTCCCGGCTTGGGAACAGGCATTGCGAGGGAGGTGGTTCTGGACACGGAAGAGCCAGGGGTCTTCATCGGAATCTTGGATGGCGAAGCGGGTCTGGTCTGCATATTATTGCTTCGATGATTGCTGAGAGGCGCTCGTCCAGTCCCACGACCATTTGCCGTTGAATCGTTGAGCCTTCGGCGTTTATTGGGAAGAGATTGCGAGGATGCACTCGGATTCGGTCTTACAGCGGGCGTTACAGCACCCGTCCTTGATCCCGGTGCATAACTATTGCTGGAGCTCACCGGCGTGGTTGCGCGAGGTGGGACCGAACCCGCTCGAGGAGGTTTACGTTTATTCTCCTGATCTGCCGCAGCAACTGTCTCCATAAGCATCTGCAGGAAGCTTTCGCCATGCACTAGGAACGGTCGGCCTGTTTCCTGTTCCCATGCAGGTATCGATGTAAGGAGATCCTGTTCCAGCTGAATGGATATGACAATCAGCGCCATTTGTTATGACACTTCTTTGCTGAAAATACTCACACGAGGCTTCTCTTTCGAAACTCTCTTCCGCATCTTCTCCTCACGCAACAAACGACCAGGATCCCTTGGCCCACGTCCTAATAGGCGGGTCTGATCAGCAGCCGCAAGAGCAAGTTCCTTTTCCTCCTCGCAGATATCAAAATATTTTCGGATGCTTGCTAGAAGCGGTGCCTTCAATCTACGCTCTTCCTTCAGTCTTCTGATCTCGTCTTCATGGATGGTCAGCAGTTCTTCCGTGTTTTCATCTATTCTCATGTCAGAAATATCAGTCGAAAGAAGATTTTGAAACCCACCATCAACAAACGGAGCGAAATCTGCTCTCTCATCATCTCCCACCATCAGATCGTCCCATAGCTTAACGATCTCCTGGCGTGCACTCTCAATGAAAGTACCCATTCGCTCTCGCTTAAGCTCCAGCATGCGCTCCAGTTCCTCTTCGTATGCTCGGACCGTATCCTCTGTACTCCCGCGGTGGTTCTCAACAAATGCATCCATATCTGCTTCTTCCACGCCTAAACGCCGCCAGAGACCTTCCAGTTGATCATACATGGCTTGGATGTGTGCCTCTCTTCTCCTCTTGAGATCTTCGAGGGAAGCTTGCAGGCCTTTTGCCCATGAAAGTAGACCAGGTATTGGATCGACGTTTTCCAGACCATAAGGAACACTCTGATTCTCGGGCAGGGCTTCGTCGTCTGCTTCTTCTATCCGTGCAACAAATTGTGCGAACGTTCGTTGATATTCAATTTCCATTGCCTCTGCCCGCTCGTCCCGGGACAGGCTGGTTGAGGAGGAACTGCTCCGGGACGGCGGTGTAGGTGTAGAAAGGAAAGGGTCAGAGGTCGGAGTGGTAGACTTGGATGAACGAGAAGCGGAACGGAGAGATGAACCAAGGTCGTCGAGGGTTGGTGGTAATATTCCCAGCTCCGAGTAGAGCCAATCGATTTGCACAAATATACCGGAGAGTTGGGATAAGCGCTTGCCCTAGACCGTCTTCAGTTTGAGATTGGTCCATGTCAGTCATTTTACAAGACCCACCACTTCGGCCTTTCCCCTGACAAGCTCTTTCTCCAGTTTCAGAAAACGTTCCGGTGTAACATCCCGATGGGATTCAGGGTCGAGGACATTTTCCCCGTTAGCAATGGTTGGTTCCAGCACGTCTGGGCTGAAGAAAGTGGGTCCAAGCGTTCGTGCCAGCAAATGCAATCGGTTTGTGATCGTAGTCAATTGTTCGAGTTTCGAATGGTAGAGCTGGGACATGGATTGTGAGATATTATATAAGACGTAGGGAGTGGATAGAAGACTAACTTGTCGTAGTTTCTCTTGATGTTCAGTCACAAGTTCGTATCGTCGTGGTAGTACAGCTTCTTTCCGGAGCTCACCAATGCTGTTGCCTGTGGATTTGACGTTTCCTCCAAGCGCCTTGGAATACCGAACGCATTCCCCCTCCACCACATCACATCTAGCCATCCATTCCTCCACCTCTTTCCGCCTCGCCTCCACCTGCTTCTCTACCCCTTTCACAAGTTCCTCCTGCAGTGCCTTTAAATCATCTTCTAGCGCACTCGACGGTAGTCCTAATTGCAAATGTAGCGTTGGCAAAAGTTGAGTTTGGGTTTGTAGATGAGTATGTAGCGAGTTGAGGAGTTCGGTGAGCGCTGATGTCGTTGCGTGCGCCGACATGCTTGCGGCTACAGCCTACAACGAGCAGGATATTGTTGTGGTCAATTTGATTCCAACCTAGGCCAACTGGGCGCGAATTCAACTCAATCGCACGTGACCGCGTCGCGACGCATCACGGGACTAACGAGAAGACTCACGCATCCACAGCCGTCATCATGAATATATTACACAATACATATTGAAACAATATTGAAAGGTATCAGATCATGAAGGGTCGTAGATGGGCCTAGCAATGCTCAGTCTCCTGAGAGACATTCCTATCCACATATACCGTCGTTCTTCGTGTGTTATTCTCCAAGAACTCCCGCATCATGCTTGTCCCCCATTTCGTCCACCAATCTTCCACTTCATCATTTGTATCATAGAGCCACATGCTAAGCGTATCGTTCCAAAGGAGTAAAAGATCATCCTCATTCATTTGATCCGGGAGACCTTCTGCGGCTGACCTAGCCAAAAATTCGTCGAAACGATCCCGCATAGGTCCCTGAGGCATGACCATCGAATCCCGTAGCGACAAATCCACCTTGACTCCGTGAGCGATTCGCGGACCTCTGATTTCATCGTATGCCATGAGGAATCGCGGAACATAAAGGCGAGACTGGATACGTGAAAACAAGTACCCCAAGGCTTCGGCGTCTTCCAATCCAAGGGCCGCATTGTGTTGCAAACCGGGCTGGAGGTTCATTTATAAATCAAAGTTTCGATTACATTCCTTATTCCTTTGCTACTCACCGCCATTCCATGGGCTGCGTCACCCACCACGACGATCCTACCGTTTTCACAGACCAGGTCATCAAGAATTGGTTGTTCCACATGAATATTCGTGAATGCTCTAACGCCCTTGAGCAGTGTCACCAACTTGAGGGCTCTAGTTCCATAAGTAAAGAGGTCAGTGACCGCATACTTTGGAAGAAAACAGGACAACAAATTACCTCCCGGAGAATTTCCCGTAGTCGATGAAGGTGAAATCTTCCAGCTTGAGCGCGTCATACCATCCAAAAATCTTCATCGCAGGGTCCAGTTCAACGTCATCGGGTATTTTGTACGAAAGCGTCACGATATAAGTCTTTGCACCTTTCTATTATACGGGCAACATCGTCAATTCCCTGTCCTTTACAACCCCGCAGTTGGCGCAATACTCACCGCAGCTTGTCCTTGTAATTGAACACCATCGCCTCCCCAAATAATCCACTACCCGAAGGATCAGCGGACTGCTTCAAATGCCGAATGATAGTACATACGCTTGTTTCGTTCACCAATGTAGCGAGATCCCGATCCTTGAGAAGTTCATCACAAGGCAGTGTACAACAAATGGTTACAATGCGATTCACACTAGTTTCAGGCCTTCTGCCGCTGACCACGGAACGCGCGACACCATTAATGCCGTCGGCGCCGACGATGAAATCAGAAACAATCCTGTCTCCGTTCTGCAGGATAACGGTTGACTCCGAGGAGTCGATGTCGATCACCTTCGAATTCGGCTTGAAGGTTGCACCAGAATCCGTCGCAAGTTCGTACAGCCAATCCCATAGATCAGAGTCCTAGCAGCGGTCGTCAATATGGATATCGTATACAATTTGAGGAATTGTAGCAGTACCTTCAAGAAGGTGTAGTCGGCAATATTCTGGTTCAAAAAGGCTTCGTGCTGGAGCATTTCATTGAGGAGTAATTCCCCAATCAAATTATCATGTTCGGCTTATAAATTCAGCCGGCGTCAGTTGCGACAATAACGCTGAAACACTGGTGAGTCGCTCACAATGGTTGTAACTGTACTTCATGAACTTTAGACTATATTTGTCGAGCAGCGTCTTCAGGCCCCAGCGATTGAGACACAGTGTACCGTTGGGGGGGAGCCTATCAAGTTCTACGTCGACTAAACCCCGGAGCTTGAAAGAAGCGGAACTTACTTGGCTGCCCCGCATCGCTGGGAAGCGATAGATGATTTTAATATCTCCGCCACTGAAGTAAATAAGCGTCACAAGACCCACCCTATTCTTTCCATCTGTAGCCTCAAGCACAGTGACCCTATGCCCCGCATTCGCCAAAGTAAAAGCTGCGGCAAGCCCTGTGTGTGAAATAAGTAACCGATTATCAATTCATTATCGCAGCCCCATCCCCACCGCCTCGACCCATTCCGTAGGCCGAACCTCAAACGTACCCGCAATGCTTCCACCAATTATCGTCACATTCAAAATCTCATTGTGCGGTTTGCTTTTCCCATCCTCTATATGGCGCCCGGGCATTTTAGTGGGTAAATAGAAGAGAGCGGGAGGGGAGGAATTAGGGTGATGATGGGAGGTAGGGAAGAATCGAAGGTCGCGGTAACGGAAATACCTTCGACGAGGGTATCTGGCTGTTTATATATGCATCCCATGATAGTGGAATTTTGGAAACAAAGCCCATCATTGATTATTACAGGGGAAAGAGGCTGGGAAGCAAGATGTCAGAGACACGTGAAGGATTGTTACAATCAGATTACTTATAAAAAGCGCTTGTAGGCCTATGTCCGCCCATCAACCGCAACCGCCGAGCCATAGGGAAATGATGTTCTTCAATTTTAATTTGCTCCAAGCTCACAAGCCACGCCTTTCAAGCGAGGCAAAATCTGATGCTGATCATGACAAAGCAACTCGCATGTCATTGAACGCCGGGTTTCTTCCATCCTCGAGGAAAGATTAGGTTAGACCACACAGGTGAGGGGAGAGACCAAGGTCAGGCTTTCGTCCCCAGGTAAAATTGAGTGTGTAATTTACAGAAAGTCTAAACCGTACATGGACGTCGTTATGCGCTCATCCCGCAGGTCACATTAAGGGCAACATCATTCAAACCATCGGGTGAAACGTCCAAGGCGTTCAATAACTCCATCCAACCTAGTCCGAGCGATAAGGTCCTGACCACCCGTTCGACAACGTTCTATGCTGTAATTCCAACGAAGCAGATGGGCGTTTTGACCTAGTCAGACAATGCTTTGATAGATCGTCCATAAATGCATAACGGCCGATAGTTGTAAGCCAAAACCTCGCCCGAGAACCTTCCCCCACGACACGTCTACTCGTGAGCCCTTTAAACACGCATAGACTCTTTTCGTCTCCTGAGGAGTTTCCATGAAAGGATGTAACACCCTGAGCCTCCGAGTAGAAATACCTGTCATGTAAAAGTCAGGGGCACGTCGAAAGGGAAAATGACATAGTTTCATACCCCAGCTAGAATAATGGGCCGGTGCCACAGCAAGCGAGGCGGCGACAGCAACGCACCAGCAATAGGATTCCCAGTTAATAGTGGAAATGATAACGTGAAAGATAATATTGCTATACGCAACCTGAGGGCACCTTTCTTCAATAATTACTTGGAAACGGACATTAATCAGACGTACGGAAGGTCAGACGCGTCACTGCGTGTGACGAAACTGCTGACTCCTGGCGTCGCAAGAGAGACCGCTGGAGAAGACGATTCAACACGCAAACTACGGCGAGCACATAAACGGTCCTTACTTCCACCTGAGAAAAATCCATAAAAAATACCGAATGCAGCGATCCCGCCAACTGTCGTCGCACCGAACATGACAAACACAAGAACCCCTGTGAAGAAGGACAGTACAATTATAGCTAGATGCATCAAGTCAGAAGGTGAGCGTGGGTGTATTTTATACACTGCCATGGAAAACGCACTATTGAGCGGGCCATATCTATCCGCAATCAGGTTTGGAAGTACACGCCCGGCTATCGAGCTCCCGTTCATGATGGTTATCTGCTAATGGCTCAGACACATTCCAGACTTCATTCATGAAATTCCCACCGAATATTTTGTAAAGGTGGAGTTGATGTGATGCAAGGAAGCCCAGAGCTGGAGATAGAAGACTGGATAGACCTGGTCAGCTGCCATCAAAGTGATTGTGAGAACGCGCACATGGAACAAAGACCCCCCAGAAAACCTGCGTAACGACGGTTTCTAAGATAGTTGAGTATCAAGGATTAGGTCGACTTACGAGGAATGTCCCGGCCATGTAGACGATATAAGAGCCGTCTGTGAGGATTTCCTTCACTATGAGAGTGTTTTTGCCCTTGTTCTTGTTAGGTGGAAGTCGCGTTCGCATGATCAAATTGGCAATAACGAGGAGCGCCAAATCCATAAAACCAACGGCCCTTCGGTCGACTGTGAGAATGTGAATCCGCAGACTCTTGCTGAGACGTACCGAATGCCCCACCCGAACCCGGCGTTCCCAAAGAAAAGATTGTTGAGCATGATTGGATATATACAGCCTCCTAAACTGGACCCTGAGGAGAACAATTACACGGAGTGGGTGGCAGCGGCTGATGAAACACGGACCAGCGATAATAATGCCCATCGCTAAGGACCTTCTCTTGCGGAAATAGTGGGCACAAACAGACAAACTGGGAACAAATATCAAACCCATTCCTATCCCAGCGCCAACGCCCTGTGCGAGGAAAAATTGATAGTAGTGAGGAGGCTGCGCTAACGACAACATGAACATTCTACACCAAATATCAATCGCACACGAGGCAGGCAAAGACAGCTTTAAGAAAACTCACGAGAACAAGTAGAGGAACGACCCAGATATTAACACATGATGAAAGTATCCGAGATCGAATAATTTCCCTGCAGGAAGACCGAAAGCGAAAAGGCAAAAAACTTGAACTGAGCCGATCCAACTGATCTCCGAAGGTGTATGTTCGTTGAGTGCAATACGCTAGGGATGGGGCTCAGCGTATGCTTTTGGATTTTTGCACGACAGTTTGCGCAAACCCACTGTGTAGTAATCTTGATATACGCCGAAGGACTGGACGACACCGAATGTGCAAAAAGTCACGATACAACTTAAAAACAAGGTCAAAGAGGTCTGGTGCTGGACCACTGTAACACCGCTTACCCTCCTAACACTGTGAGCCACGCTCTTGCTCCACCCTCAGGAAAACTTGGCGCCGAAGTTGCCAATTGAGGTGCGGTCCCTAGAGGTTGCTCAGGGTGGCCATATTTCTCTTCGTCATGGATGATCTGACGGTTCTGCGACGTAGAACGGGACTCGTCGCTGAGGAGAGAGCCTGTGGTCATGGTTGTAGAAGAGTGGAAGGGTTCATTAATCTGGGATGACATGCATACTATGACTCGCGGGAAACGTTCGTGTGGTGCTGCTGTTCGCCGGCAAGGTGGCAGATAAAAACAGACATGGATTATTTATATTGGCGGGAAATCCGTCGACAGGCTTCCTACGCACTGTGGAAGATCATCAGTGAACCCACTGAAACCTAGGTCATTATTAGGCATTTATGATCAGATAGATCGGGTGTTAAGCGGAGACCTATCCACAGTTGGCGCGATGGGCGTTCACACACGCGTAAGGAGCCGGGTGCTTCTTTTGGCGAGAAAGTTTCTGCGGAATCAGTCCCCGCGGGCCGTGCCATAAGATGAAGCTGAGGTAAATTATTAGCGAAAGTATGGTGAATGGTCAGTTGACGAAGACGATTTAGGGTGATATTCTTATCCAGCACAGTGCTGACTTTTGTGAAGATTAGTATTTGTCCCGTAATAAGCCCGGTGCTTGCATGTGGATAGGATGGAGGACATCGGTAGGAGCGAAAGCCTTGTGGCGGGGTGGTTGCTTGCCGGTGGGAGAAAGCCTGTGAGGCATCTGGAATCAATCTCCTCGTTGTGGCGCTGCCTCGTGGTAACGGATTACGTCAGTCTCAGACGCGTTGCTCTATCCTTCTCCATCTCACCTTGGACGCACCGGATTGGGCGGACGAGATCTAATTCACGGCAAATAGCTGCGAATAGACGCTGAGTGTGGGTACCACTTTTCTGGTCTCGACGGGTTACCGACGTATCAGTTACCGAAATATCCGGCCCAGTTTGTCTGTTCGACCAGCGTGGTCACCTTCAAATTTGTTGGTGGAAGGGGACATTCTCACTTCACGTCAGAATAAGCATGAGTAAGCGATCTTTCTCAGCTTCCGCCTGGAGCCTCTTGACTTGGTAACTTTAGGTCAAGGGTACATACAGTTGCTCACATGTTCCTGTTTCCCAGATCCATCGCAAATAGTCAATATCTCCATTAGTGGTGACTACTTATGGCACCAGGAGGTATTAGCTTGTTCCGACATTACTATGATGTCTAACGTTCGCACCTTGAACGCGTTCACTTTCTTGATTCAAAATGGTTCGCGCTTCATTGGAGTCTGGAAGCAATACCCTTCCGGAATCGGTCGATCCAAGATATGATAAAAGCCAGCCTTGAGGCACTGTTCAAGCGAATCTCGAGTCTCTTTCAGCACCATGACGCACCAGCTTCACGTCCACCCACTCTTCCAAGTCCGCTCTGAGTTGCTTTCCCCCGACGAAAGCATAGCTCTTTCATATAAACGCGCGCGTCTGTTGTTCAAGGCGCATGGCGAGTCTCTACCCCGTCTCTAATCTTTTTCATTTTCATTGACGCGGTCGTAGGTCTCACCATTCAAGATATACAGTTCTGCAGCCCCCGTTTCTGGGATATGTTGCGGGACCCACTTTGTGCAATGGACATTGCCATGTTCACCATCCTCGTGTGCCAAGTTAGCTTGACCATCGGGACACTTTCTCGGCATTTGAGAAGTCGACCTGATCTCAAGCCTCTTGTGGACCGCCTTATGCGCTTCGAGACTGTGGGTATCTACCTACTCACGGAGCGCGGCCATGGCTTGGATGCTTTCAATGTAGAGACAACGGCAATAAAGACCCCACATGGTTTTATTCTCAATACTCCAAGAGAAGAGGCGGCCAAGTTCGTGACATGCTTCTCATATTGACATGACACTTATTTCTTTCCAGGTTTATGCCGGGTTCTTCACCGAGCTTTGGCATCCCGAAGATTGCCCTCACTATGGCGCGGCTGATCGTCAACAACGAAGACCGTGGCACACGGTTCTTCATTGTTCCTCTCTGCAACGAGCACGAGATGTATCAAGGAGTCGAGTCTATTACACTACCTCGTCGCAGTGGCACACAGCCATTCGATTGGTCCATCACTCGATTTAACAACGTTCACCTTCCTTCCACCGCACTCGTAGGATCAGACTTGAATGATTTCTCGAGACCTCCGAACCCTCTCCAAGCCTGGTGGAATGAAATCTGGCGGATTCCGATTGGCACTCTTGTTGTCGCCGCTCCATGGATATCCGCCCTAAAGGCCACAGCCTACATCGGCGGACGGTACTCAATACATCGGTGTATCTTGGGCAAAAACAACAAACCCACTCCGATCATTTCGTTCCGGACTCAGCAGTGGCCCATTCTGCATGCCACTGCCGTGGCGATGGTGTTGGATAACTGGTACCCTGTCGCCATTGAAGCTACTATGGATAGATCAGTACATCATAACATCAGACACGCGTTCGCTGTCATTGCCAAAACTACGATCTGTCGCCACTTCCAGAGATGTATTCCAGAGGTTTCCGAACGTTGCGGAGCGCAGGGTACCTTCGAACACAACTACATGGCGAAGATTGAGGTAAGCTCCCCCTCGCTTCGCATTTGTTGAATGGAAGTCTGAACGCAACCACAGAACGACGGCAAGGGCGCTATTATTGCAGAGGGAGATGTCCTGACCCTCTGTATTCGTTTGTTCTCGGAATTACTGCTCGGACGTTATGAAGTCCCCCTTCCCCCGCCGGAGGAATCGCTCCTGGCTCGCCATGCGTCGGCACTTCTCGAAGAGAACATTTCCCTTTTCACTTCGCTCAAGTGCGATCATCGCAGTGATTCATTCAACAATCTTCTACTCCCACAATCGCAACCCGTCGTCGAGGCCATGGGTCACGCTCTTGCTTACTCTGCTGCATTGAAAGCAGGGCTACCTCAATATGTCCTTGATGTCTATGAGAGCGCGATTATCCGCCAGGATCCAGCGTGGTACTCCGAGTGTGCTGGGATTAACCGACTCACACAGAGACTCCGAGAAGATGCGGCAGTCTCGTCCATGCTCCCTCACCTACCCACGCTCCTCTCGAAGCTGAATATCGCGCAATATGTAAATGCTCCGATCGTCTCCGATGCTCAGTGGAAATCTTATGTTGCCCAACTTCCGGTGCACTCTGGTAACGCAGTTCCCGTTCCTGAACAATTCCACGCCATGTTGTAAATAAAGATCCTCTGAGCGTATCCTTTTTAGTACCCTTCCCGTTTTCCACGGATTCCTTCACTTCTTACTGTTTTGCCATTATGCAGACATACCCAGATTAGAATTTCATACGATGCGTTAGGCTTTGAATACTGAATTATTTGTAAGGCTTATTTCCCAAGTGTATTATAGGATTATCGGCTATGATCCATATGGTTATACTTTTCACGCGGATTGAAAATTGTCATGTTCAGTTGCGCTTACAACTCATGGCGCCCATCTGAAAACACGCTTGTGTAGCATGGCCTTTACGCGCTAAGTGGGTTCATTTAACAAGGTACGCATCTTAATGAATCTGAAAATAAAGCCACCGACGTACCTATGCGGGTTACCCCCCCTTCTCCAAGCAAGGAAAAAGAGAACAAGTACCTCGGTCATGGTTCAAGACCATTCAAGGCGCGTGGGATGCCGAGCCCTGCCGCTTGAATTTTCGATGCCATTGAATAGGGAAAATGGGTTCAGCGGACTTTACGAGAACGGCACGCGTAAACCAAGTCCATGAAGCTCTTGCCCATCATTTGCTCCTCCATCGCGAGTGCTCTGTAAGTTTATGGAAACCCGTCTATTTGTTCACTAACCGGAAATAGATACTCGACTGAGTGGGAAGCAGCGACGACGAAGGATCGAGCTGCCACAAGATAAGTCTGGCTTCACTCTTGATCACAGCCTGCCTCAAGTGTAGGAATTTCTGATCATCGCTCGGATGACAGTGCCGAAAGATACGGACTGATAAAGCAACGCAGCCCCATCGCTAACGATCAGGAAACCTTCCATAGTTAACACAAAGAAATCACAGACTATTATTTTTGTTGCATATGAAATTTGTGGGGCTCGAATAAGTGACCCCAGCGTGAGTTCCGATAACGTCTGCCGCAGAAGAGAAGAAAGAGGGTTGAGAAAACCATAGATTCAGCCGCTGCGAGTAGAATATGGCTTGTGAATAGATTACCCCAGTTCTACTGAGAATAGATGTTCGTGCTGTAAGATCGGCCCAAGGTCGCCCGAGGTGTGGAACCGGCACGTCGGACACTGGCCACCAGTCTTGAGGCGGATTGATAGTCTCACGAGAGTATCGTTCTGTGATTAAGGTGTGCCTTTCTAGTGAGCCTGTGTTGACCCTTATCAAACGTCATTTCGGTGTCTGAGCAGAAGACTTGACACAGTTGAGAAAGCAAAGCCTAAGCCAAGCACTGATTTCTATACTTTGATACAGGTGCACTGAGGACCATGCTTCCATCAACTTCGAGCCTTTTTAGATTCCTCCGCTAGGGACGCGAAAAACCCTCGGACATCAGCTTCATTGACCACCTTGCCCTCTTGTGCAAAAGGTCTGAGAAAGTTCATCAAGTCATTCCTGCCGTCAAGTTGATGAGAAGGAGTCGGGTATTCTCTGGTCACGAGACCTTACCGCATTTCTTGGAACGCGTGAATCCCATCGATTGCCCTATCGCGTGGAATTCGCTCAAGGGCTCGCATTCCTAATTCTTCAAGAGATAGGCCTTTAGAGAAAAAAGAACCTTGAGGATTTGGCTCCAATCGGAAATTGAAATAGACATGGCACCTGAATCAGGGTCCTCTGGAGGTTCATAGGTGTCTTCCTCTTCAAGAAGGTATGGATGGACTTGCAATGACGGCAGACACTATTTTCGGGTGAACACATGTGCCTTGGCGCCCGGTGGAAATGCTTACCGTAGCACAACGGCACCAACGGTCCCTGAAGCCCTCCTTGAAGAAGATGTCTCCCGTCCCGAGTGATATGGAGGGGTCTAGTGCAGCCCTAAGTCCCCCATCGAAGATTTTAGATGCAACAGGATTGGAAGGTGGTGCTAGGCATGACCTAGTTGATTCTGGTGAATCGTACGATGTCCGGACGCGCTTACTCTCCGGGGAGTGGTCGGAAGGAGACAACGGCCTTTTGGATCCTGTCATTAGGGTATCTGAGGAAGCCTCAACATCTAATGGTGTGGTTTTGTCACGAGGGAGACCTTCCTCTAGGCGCCAAGGGTCATTTACGCTGTCTCTAACAACGATGACGGCGCCCGGAGTTCCTGCCCATCTTTGAAGCAGCTTCTGGTCAAACACACAGGCTGCACAGACAAAACTCTCGTAGCCATCACCGGATAACAGCGGTGGTGATAAGCCTGATGACGATGCTTCTGAGGCGACGTCATCTACCTGCTCCGCGTCTGATAACTCTGGGACAGGACGCTCTCGGAGGTTGCAGCATGACTCATGGAACCAATCCTAGAGCGGTCGCGTCAATGCACGGTAGAACCAAATGATATGCGGTTTCAGATCCGGGAACGAACCTCGCAAGCCAAACACTGGATCATGGTTTCGGGCTCGGTTTTTGGATCATATGGCCTCCCACACCGGCAAAATACTCCCCGAAAGTTCTGCCCGTAGGTATTTGAGGTATTCTCTTCTTCAAGTTTGGTATGCAACGTGCACTGATGTGCAATTGCTGTTGTGGGACAGTCACAGCGGAAGTTCCGCTTTGGAAATCTGGTGTGAACGGGATTACACTCGGATAATCAGTCGTGGATCTCTGAGTGAAGGGCGATTACTCACAATTCTAGTTGTTCATGGTTCGTATGACATGCAATTGAGCACGCAGAGCAGATTCCACGGTTCTCCGGACAAGTCAGGCAAAGATACACGGCTTGCCTTAGGTTGGTCAGCCGGACCCACGTCTGTTGGTAAAAGCCAGTACCTCAGCGGCCCAAGCGAGTATGTACATTGTGAGAACTGGTGGGGCAACGCGAGAGCGGCTTCGCGCACAAGGTCACCCTGAGATTCCAGATAGTCGGTAAGCGTGGCTTCCATTATCTTTGCGAGGGTATGTGAGCTAGTCAACAACGGCTCGCAGGACTAAACGCTGCTGTACCACTACCGGCCCGCATATTCCGGCAATTCACCGGATAGCCGAGACCCCTTTCCAACCACGATACTCTCAATGACGATACTTGCTCCTCTTCACTTGGACGCTCAGACTTGAGTTCAGGTTTCTCGAGTGGTCGTGTAATTTCGCCAAAACGCCCAAATACTCTTCCGGGAGCCCTGCCACATCCTTCTTAGAGGGCTTATACCCCGTCAGTTGTCCACCCTCGGAATCAGAACGGAAAAGCAGGCCTACAAAAGGCGGATTCGCGGATAATCACTCTCTGACCTCTCTTTCCAGCCTGCACCTTCGTGAAGATGTCTTCCAAACTCAATTCGAAAGGACCGGACCCCATTCTGCTCACGCTGTTCGCTAATCGCTTCATGAGTGTTGCCGAAGCTATGGGTCGATCCTTGCAGCAGACGTCTATCAGCACAAACATCAAAGAACGACTCGATTTCTCTTGTGCCCTCTTTGCCCCTGACGGCGACTTGGTTGCAAATGCTCCGTTTATCCCGATCCATCTTGGATCTATGAGTTTGTTGGTTTCACTCCCTTATCGTGCGCCTCTTATCCCTTATTTACTTGTTCTGATAGTGCGGTCAAGTACCAAATGAAACTTCATGGAAGTTCGCTCAAAGAAGGCGATGTACTCATGACCAACTCGCCGCATGCAGGTGGATCGTACGTTGACTGAAAATTTCGGTTTGATGGGTTACTCAAAATTAAACACTTACATCCATCCAGCCACCTTCCTGATATCACCATCATCACCCCAGTATTCGCTCCCAATTCAAACGAAATCATCTTCTTTACCGCATCAAGAGGCCATCATGCTGACATCGGTGGCATTTTACCTGGCTCCATGCCGCCAACCTCTGTCAATATTTTCGAGGAAGGCGCCGAAATAGAGAGTTTCAAGATAGTTGACGGCGGGATATTTGATCGAAAGGGTCTCATTGAATATATGATAGACAAACCAAGCCAATACCCGGGCAGCTCTGGCTGTAGGAATATTCGCGATGTCGAGAGTGATCTCAAAGCGGTAAGCGCAAGAACCCACATCTTCCATCACGGATTCTCATTAGAGAAACATCAGCAAATTGCCGCAAATCACAAAGGGATCCAGCTGATTCACGCAAGTAGGTTGTATCTCTCTTATTCTTCGGATATCTTGATTGACGAGTTACCAAGTCGTGGATGATTATGGTCTTGAGACGGTCCAGGAATACATGTACCATATCCGTAACAATGCCGAGATGTCTGTTCGTAACCTTCTCAGAGACGTCGCCAAAAGGGCAGGGTCGAACGTTCTTTCAGCTATTGATTACCTCGATGACGGCTCACCAGTGAGAACCACCCTAGCTCAGACTTGCGTTGTTATGCTTACACTTCATTTCCCAAGATATCACTTCGGGTTGAAATCAATGAAGAAGAGGGCTCAGCTGTTCTGGACTTCGAAGGCACGGGCTGCGAAGTCCGAGGAAATCTGAACTCTCCTATTTCGGTAGTCCACTCCGCCGTCATCTATTGCATGCGCTCGATGCTCGACATGGATATCCCACTTAATGCGGGCTGCCTTGTTCCTTTGGATAGTAAGTCCTCTGTGTTCACTTCGGCCGTCCAACTCATTCTGCTCCCAGTCAGAATTCCGAGAAAGTCGCTGTTATCCCCTTCACGCACGGCCGCTGTCTGTGGTGGAAATGTTCTCACTTCCCAGAGAATCGTAGATGTGGTGCTCAAGGCCTTCCACGCGTGCGCTGCTAGTCAGGGATGCACGAAGTAGGCTTCCCACCCTGCCCTGTTGCGATTTCTTATTTCTAACGTGCGATTGCTCAGTAACCTCACATTCGGGACTGGTGGAAAGGACAAGGATGGGAAAGCCGTAGCCGGATGGGGATACTACGAGGTAAGAGGGTTATTTCCCCCACTTTTTGGACAATCCTAACTTGACATTAGACGATTGCAGGAGGATCCGGAGCGGGGCCGGGCTGGCATGGCACGGACGGCGTTCATACTCACATCACCAATACTCGTATAGGTGACGTCGAAATTCTTGAACGAAGATATCCAGTGATGATCCATCGCTTCGGGTTGCGTTCAGGATCCGCTGGTATTGGCAAGTGGCACGGCGGTGAAGGTGTTCATCGCGAGATTGAGTTTTTAGAGCCGATGCAGGTGTCGATTCTTTCTGAGGTAAGCCGATATTATCTATTCGACCAGCAGTTCGCTAAAGAGAGCTCGCGCTATTTCATAGAGAAGGACAAGGCAGCCATATGGCATGGAAGGTGGGGGTCCGGGCGCAATGGGAAGAAACACTTGGATCAAAAAATTACGTCAGGAAGACGGTGACCTGGACGAGAATAACGAGACGGGAACACGAGACATTAATATTGGAGGAAAAGCGACCGTTTTCATGGGCAAAGGAGACAGACTACTAATAGAGACGCCCGGTGGAGGAGCTTGGGGTATTTCCGAAGGTGAACTCACGAAGAAAAGCGATTTCACCCATGTCAGGGCATGGGAACCTAGGGGATCTATCGCAGAACGGGCAGCCGCTCAAGCTGCTTTCTAATTACTTTGAGGCTTCCCTCCCCCTTGATGCTAAGCGGTGATATCATATGTACGTTGTTGTATGGACTATGGAAATTAAATCATTGTAAGTTAGAGAGGAACGCTGAACCTGAAATATGTCAGCTGCTTGGATCACCGTTTCTAAAAAGAGCTACTAGTCAACAAGGATTGAGGCCTGAGAAGGTAAGGATTCATGACTATTTTCTTTCGATTAACAAAACTTCTTGACCTGCGGCAGCAGCAACTTAACACGGTAACGCACAGCCTCCGTGACTGTCACGGTTGGATCACTGTCACAAAGCTATGAGCAAAGTGAGCTCATTGCAACTACTCGTCTCTCTCCTCGACCATCAGGCAAAAACTCACCCGGGATGCCTGCACAGACGACCATCACACCAGAGGAGAAAGTAAAGATAAAAAACGCTATCCCGGCGCCGTCGAACAAGATATTCTCTGCTGCGCTCGCACGGATATACTATGCCCACCCAAACCCTAACAAGTGGTCATATGCTGGTCTTCAGGGGGCGGTGGTACTGTCCAAAGACAATGACCGTAGCTCAATGAACTTCAAACTCGTTGATATTGATGGAACGAGAGGCGTTATTTGGGAACACGAGCTTTATGAAGGCTTCGAATTCCATCAGGACCGGGCGTTCTTCCATTCCTTTCCTGGGGATGTGAGTTACCGAGTATGTTTGAGTCTAATAGGTACTGACTGACTCCTTAGGACTGTATGATTGGCTTCGTATATGCGGATGAAAAAGAAGCCAAGACGTTCTTCAAGAAAGTAGAAGCGAAGAAAGAACTCGCCATAGGTAAAGAAGCATCGCTGGTTTAGTGGGCTACTGCTGAAGCGTATGTCAGTGAAAGGTCAGACCAAGGTCAAGTCGAAGAAAAAGACTGGTACGAGCAAAGGCAAGATCGACAAGTCCATGATATCTGCACCGAAAGCAGGGTCTTTCCAACATGTCGCACACATGGGCTACGACGCGGATACAGGTTTTTCATCCAAGGGCATTGATCCGGCATGGTTGACTATCCTCGATGGTTTAGAGGGAAAAGGCGTTAGTCGCGAAATCATTGCGAAGGATATGGACTTCATCAAGTCATTCGTAGAGCAGAACAAGGAACAGGCGAAGAAGAAATCCAAGCCCCCTCCTCCTCCGGCACCAAACCGCAGGAGCCATATTGCGAATGATGTCTCTTACAAACCACCTTCACCTCCCCCCACCCCACAAACATCCCATCCTCCACTCCCACCAGCACCGCGAAGGCAGCAGCCCCCACCTCCATCTCAGAGGCAATCGCAGCCTCCACCAGCGCCTCAAAGGCAACCGCAACCTCCACCAGCGCCCCACAGGCAATCACAACCTCCCGCCCCTCAACGCCAACCTTCTCCGCCGCGCGTAGTACCAGAAACACCCACCAAACCTACTGGGCCTCCAGCGCCTCCGCGCCGCCCCCAACAGCAGAACGGAGTCGCCCCTCCACCACCCACGAGACCTGTTGCAGGGCATACACCCCCGCCACCCGCACCACCCCGCGCAACTACTGCCGGTGTTCCCTCGCCGCCACCTCCACCTCCACCTCCGCCCCCTCCGTCCGGAGACGCCGCGCCTCCCCCTCCTCCCCCTCCTCCACCACCTCCTGGTCCGTCTGCTGGTATTCCACCACCACCACCACCTCCTCCACCTCCTCCTGGTCCATCTGCTGGTATTCCTCAACCGCCGTCACCGCCGCCACCACCCCCCGCTGCAAGCAGCGGTGGCGGTGCTGGTCCTACCCTTTCCGCCTTGCCGCCCGCCCAACCTGGGCGTGCTGATCTGCTCGCATCGATTCGGGAAAGCGGTGGTATCGGCGCGCTCAGGAAGAAGGGTACTAGTAGCCCCCCTCCGCGTGGTTCATCGTCCACTGCTACTGGAGCCGCAGTTGCTGGAGGAGCTGCGGCTGCAGCAGTCGGAGGCGCAGTTGCCGCGGAAGCTGCCAGCAGTAGTGGAGGTGACCTCACTTCCGCACTAGCTGCTGCTCTTATGGAGAGGAATAAACGGCTGGGTGATAGTGATAGCGAGGAAGAGGACGATGATGACGATTGGGATTGAGGTTTCTAGTTTGTCTTCTTGTAAGTGTGCTGTATGAATGTATTTATGTTCTGAGCTTGACACATGGTTGTAGATGCTACTAACGAGATGTCATTCGTAATTAATCTATTTTTCATTTTCAAGTATTGAACCGGTACAACGACATGAATAAGTCCATCAACTCCAAAAAGACCCTTCAGATTCTACTGCACAACAAGCAAACAGCCCCCTACCCTTTTACACCCACTTCGCAACGAAACCCAACCTCTCCTTCGTTGTGGATGTTACGAAACCTACATGGCCAAGCAATCTCAAGCCTTTCATGTATCAGACTTAGGTAAGGGTCGTTCCCCAAACTAATGCGATTTGCCGTAGAATAGAGGGTTTTCAGGGCCCTTCCAACAAGATGTAAGTATCCTTTTGAGCGTGCGCCCGTTTGGGATGTTAATTCCCTGCCAACATGTGTGCATTGGTGGATTGTCAACTTGATGCGATGCAGGGGCTTCGTGGTTCTCGGCAAGGGCAAGCAGAATTGTATCCTTTCACCCGAGGACCTGCTGGTGTTCTACAAGCGTGTTCCCAGGATTACCCACCTAACATGCCCGGCGGAGCATTCTATATGTCCGCCTCCCATCCCTTCTGTAAAAACATATGGTTCGAACAGCGTCACTGCAGCTTCTCAGCCGAACGAAACCATCGCCTGCGCAAGTTCTTAGGCGCCCACTTCGGTCGTTGTCCCACAGCTTCATTTGTTCCCGATCCTAGGATGGGCATTTTCCTTTGTGCCCCTCGGGATTGCAGCTACCTCACCCGACGGCAAAGGCACACCAGTTATCCGAATGACTGAACACCCACGCCTTGATTGATAACGTTCCCTCGAATAGGTCATTTGTGCTGGAAGGGCAGGTGTAAGCTTCATAAAGGATAGCAACATCCACATGTCGAAGCTAACTCAGGACCGCCGATGGGAATGGGCGAGAAATTATTGGACGCTCGCCCTATAGCCAGCTATCTCAAGGAGTCCCTTAGGATATTGGAATTTCAAGGTTCGGGTTTCCTTTACCTATTTCCAAAGCGTTCTCACTTTTCCAACTGGGCCAGCTGAGTTCGCGGCAAAGTCTAGGTTACACGACATTTGATTGTTGCGAATTTAGACATCATCCGGTGAGCCTCCTCGTCTTTCACGTTTTGACACCAAAGCGGAATTATCCCCACTTCATGCGAATATTGGCATTACGCCTATTGCAATGGCATTTGCATTTTCAGCTTTGTACAAGTTTTGAATTGTGCTGCAGCTGACTTCCCTACAGGTACTCTTCACCGCCGGCAAAGCGACTGGAATACCCAGGCAGACCTCTAATAAGTTCATTGGTGCCAATATGGCATGTACGGTCCCCTCTTCAACCCTCCATTCAGATCCTCAGTCTGCCCCACATTCTCACATATATCATCAAAGCGCCGGAAATGAGTGGAGCAGAATAATTCCGTTCCATCTGCATTACTACCTCAAATCGTTATCGTCAGCGGACTCTCCTTGCCGACTCTAGAGCCATTTGGTGATACTATCTCTAAAAATAGGCCGTTGCTTATGTTTCGGAGGGTGGGGAGTCGTACAGCCCGCTCCGCCCTTGCGTCATACCCAGGCAGGACGAAGTATATAGCTAAACCCCACTGACCCCTTGCCTGCCGTCTTGCGCATTCATATACCCTGTTACTCTAACACATTCTCTAGAGTCACATACCAACATGTCGACTGGATCTTCAGGAGCTGATTCCAATGGACCTACCTCAAACGAGGCCTATCCTGAACAACGACACGCAGGCAAGGTGGGATACGGACCCAATTACACCACAAAAGCAGTACGCGGTTATGAGCTACCTTAGCCTTCTTTAACATACTAATGCCCCTTAGTCCTTTGTGGACAAGATAGCTGGTTTGACGGAGGAACTTCACGGGAAGATTGCGCACAAGCCTGAGCTCGTAAAAGAAGGGCGTGACAGATACACAGGAGAGACCAAACGACGCAGGGCTCTTGGGCTGGATGTACGTCACTATTTGATGCTCTATACCCCATGTAGACAGCTGAAATATGTCGATTCTAGGACCAAAACTCGCCATTTGGTGGAGAGGACAGTTCCCAGGCGTCCTCTCCAGCCCCTGGTACACCCCAATCAAACACCTCGCAGGCAAAGAAGCCTCCCGCCCATAGCATGCCAGGGACGGAGTCCACCACGGATCCTGGGAGCATGGCTGCGGATGCGCACACCTCTGGTTCCTCTGGCCGAGAGCAAGCCGCCACTATCGCACCGCAAGGTTCACATTCCGCCCACGAGCAGGCAAAGGGTGAAAACGTGGAACGTGTGAAGTACGTCGACGAGAAGGCACACTAGATCGTAGCTATATTTTCGAAGGAAAGTCAGGTAGTCTAGACTAGTTAATCTGGTTGTCTGTTATGCTTATTTTTGGACCACGTTTTGATCGTGTAGCTGTCATCGGTTAAGTTATGGCTTCGGTCTAAGCTTGTATATTTATGATCAGCCTAGTCAACTGGACCTTCATGGCGAAACTTCGGTTAGTAAATAGGATCGGTGAATGCTGGATGCGTGTGTAAGGATCACCTGGCGTGAACAAGGTCAATACACCGTTCCTCTAAACATCTTCTATGCCGGGCCACGTATGACTTCTCGATGCCAAACACGCCATTGGCGACCTCCGGCGGTCCCGCCAACCACATGTGATGTAAGCATGTGATCACTAGGAGAAGACCCTAACGGTCCGCTAGCAAGTGGTGAACATCTATCGTCGGTCAGCGATGGTTCTTTTGTTGTGGGTTTTCACCGGGCACTAGGACGTCAGTTCAAATTTGCCAAATGCTAGACGACACCTTCGCGTTGGAGCTTGGGGATTTCAAGATGAAACCTCGGGTATTTCGAAGAGGTTATATAGAACGAGAACGCGGGATGTCGCCCCGTACTGCCAAGCTCCAGTCAGGAAAGATATGTTCCCCAAGAAGCTTTCTCTTTTCCTTCTCCTTGCTCCATTCGTCGCTGCTGCGCCCGCGGGCGACGTCGAAAAGCGCCAATCCATTGATACGTCCACCCATTGTGGTCAGCGGCAAGCAGCAACCAAGGTGTCTGCATAATACTTACGTATTTGGTTCCTCCGTCTACAATAGGTCAATGGGATGCCGTGACTGCAGGCCAATACACACTCTATTTAGATCAATGGGGTGCAGGTAACGCCAACTCTGGCCAGAGCTGTGCCAACCTCATCTCCTTGAGCGGCACCAACATCGCCTGGAAGAACCAGTGGACATGGTCCGGTGGTAATGGCGTCAAGAGTTACACCAACATGAACCTCAACGCGAACTTGAACAAGCAGTTGTCAGCCATCAGGAGCATTCCCGTAAGTGGTTCACGCCGATTCCTTCCCCTCCACTTGGACTGAAGAGTTTTTGCCTTAGGCCAAATGGACCTGGTCGCAGACGACGTCTGGATCGATCGTCGCGAACATTGCATATGACCTGTTCACGTCTTCGAGCCCTGGGGGCAGTAATGCCAATGAGATTATGGTTTGGCTCGCCAACTACAATGCCGGCCCAATCTCTTCGGTTTACAACTCTGATGGAACACCCAGGCCAGTTGCAAGTAACGTGTCGGTGGCAGGCCGCACCTGGTCAGTTTGTTGACTTTTTTGTGACGCGCAGCAGTATAACCTGAAAGATGATGATAGGAACGTGTACTCCGGAAGCAACGGTGCCAATCAGGTCTACTCATTCCTCCCCACAAGCGGAACTGTCACAAATTTCAATGCGGACTTGAACCTCTTCCTTAAGGTGAGCCTGAAGCCAAGAGAAGTGAGACGGAGGGCTGATTGGGCATTCAGTACTTGATTTCGAACCAGGGCTTGAGCTCCTCGCAGTACTTGACGACGGTTCAGGGCGGTAGCGAAGCCACCTCGGGTAGTGCAACCCTCACCAGGTAAGTTAAATGTTTTCCTTAACGAGAGAGACGTTGATTTTTGTTTGTAGCTCGACCTTCAGTGTCTCTATTTCCTAGCGGTAGAACGCGTTATGTACAATTATTATCTGAAGCGAACCCAAATATATGTCATTTTCCAGTTGACCAGATGATAAATAGCAGAATCCAAAAACAAATCTAGTCCTTCCAAATCGCGTAACCGTCTACTTGCATCCAAGGTCCAAAGGCATCTAAAAACCGACTCCACCTGCCATTATCCCAAGATGCAATTTGGTGCCACTCCTTGTCCGATATGCACGCCCTCAGGCAGACTAAGAGTGCGCACACTACAATATCCGCGTAAACTACACGTTGACCCAGCAAGAAAGGTCCTTTTGAGTGCGCTGAGCATAAAGCAAGACGATCAATTTCACAGAAGGCTTGTCTGACTTCAGCCCAGTGCCTTTCCCATTCTTCCCCTCTGACGGGAATTTCTTTCATTGGCTTTCCAAATCTGGCTTGCATCCTCGCCTTGATGTGTTCCCTGTCCCTCGTCGTCTTGACGCGATACAAGTCAAACAACCACAAGAATGGTGTATGTGAAAGGATGCGCATTGAGATTATGTCTTGTATCTTGTTCTGGAAATCAAGCACTCCAGATGGGAAAAGCGCGGCCCCTTTCGCTGGTGGATAGACACGTTCGAGATGCTCAATGATGGGTCTTGAATCGGACATTCGGATTACGTTGCCTGGAGTGGTATCGTCGATGATGGCGGGGAAAGTATAGTGGGGCTCGCCCGTTGGTTTCGTGCCCGAAGGTGGGATTCCGAGAGATCGACATGTCGTTTCGATGTCCGTGGTTTCGACGTAACGCGTTTTGTACTGGAGTCCCTTGTAGTTGAGTGCGAGCCTGTGTTAATTTTTGCATTTAACGACAAGTGTAGGAGAGAAAGGACCAACAACTCTCACTTACCTGACTTTCCACGTGTATGGCGAGTAAGGTATATCAGAGCGTCCCGGAATGTCGAAGAGAGTAATCATGGTGTAAGTAATGAGTCTTTCGCGCGTGTCAGTGTGGCATTATAAGCAAGGTGACTGGATTTATTTTAAACCCCGCTCGGTTTTTGTCATCGAGACAAGTAATGGTCGGTCTATGCACTAGGGTCTGTCCAAGTTGGGTTCATGCCTAAAAACGGACAAAAACATGATGTGTTGATCGCGTCACCATGTGACGGACCGTTAAGCTTTTAGGTCCATCCGCCGGACCGGCCGGACATGGACAGAAGTTCGTCTTCTGAACGCCTCTTGACTTCCAATTTCTCCGATGCGAAACCATAAGATGGCTCCCCATCCTCAAAGTCCGCGAGCATTACTCACACCATGGTGCACGCTTCACGAGCCTTTATAATTTCTATCTTGCCCGCTCTCGTTGTCGCAAGGCCCTCGTCTTACGCAGTCTGGGCCGCTGATTCCGCGATCGCTCGACGCCAAGGCAATGGATTGGACTCATCTGGGAAAGCGACCGTATCATATGAACACGGAGAACTCCAATGGGGTCTCATGCAGCTGTATGAAACAACGGGCAACAAGTCGTACTATAATTATATCCTGACTGGGGCAAACAACATCGTCTTCGACAACGGAACCGTCCACGGTGGATATACGTTTGTGAACGCACTTGCACAGCACATATCTATGACCTGACGTTGCGCAGCTTAACAGATTACTCCTTGGATCCTGTGAGGTACTTGGCCGTTTACTCTTGGCGGGATGACCCGGTACTGATTAATAGCGAAGGACGGGACCAACTTTCCTCTACTTGTGAGTCGTGTTATTTTTCCTTTCTTTTTCCTTTCTTTCTTTCTTTCCGGGCGCTCATTACAAGACATAGGTACCAGAAGACGGGACAGGCCAAGTGGAAGACCGCCGCGGATACCTTTAGGAAGCAGCTCCAGACCCATCCCAGAACAGCACAGGGCCAATACTGGCACAAGCTTCGTTATTTCAACCAAGGATGGCTTGATGGAATATATATGGGCGATGTCTTTTATGCTCAATACACGAAGGATTTCCAACCATCAAACGCCACGGCATGGGGTAAGGCCATCTGTTTTCTCTCCTATCCCAAAGGCTCTAACGGGTCTTTAGCGGACATTACCAGTCAATTCGATCTGATGTTCCAGAACTCCATCCAAGCATCTGGCGATGCCAATAATATAGGTCTTCTCTACCATGGCTACGACTTTTCTCACACTGCCATATGGGCTTCACCTGACCGCGGTCACTCCCCTGAAATCTGGGATCGTGCATTGGGATGGTACGCCATGGCGCTTGTCGACGTCTTAGACATCATTCCTGCCTCCCAACCTGGTCATGCCACCATACTCAACATCTTGCGAACCGTTGCACCCCGGATCAGAGATGCTGCTGATCCTTCTTCAGGGGTCTGGTGGCTCGTGATGACGAAACCTGGACGTGCTGGCAACTATTTTGAGAGTAGTGGCTCAGCGATGTTCGTGTATGCGCTATTAAAGGGTGTGAGGCTGGGTTATATCCCTGACCCGGATGGGAGTATTGTCAAGGCTGCGACGAAAGCATATCAATATATGACTTCCCACTGGGTTGTGTCAAACAGTGATGGAACTATGAGTTGGACAAATACCGTTGAGGTGCGCCTCCTTTTACTCTTCCCTTTACTCTCGCTATATATTTAAACTGCTGTGTTACAGGTCGGAAGTTTAAGCGGAAATGGTACTTACGAGGTTAGTTTAGATCATCTTACACCCGCCACAAGTGGTTGACCCCTTGCTATTAGTATTATATCAGTGTTCCGACAGTCTTGAATGACCTGAAAGGGTTGGCTGCCTTCTTGCTTGCGAGCATTGAATACGAGAAACTGTAATTACTCCCTGTCTGCGGTCAATACTGTCTCAGCCGTATATCCCAGAGGTCTCCAACGAAAGCCAAGATGTCCGTAGAAAATCTATTACCTGCGCATACGCCCATCCGAATTTAGGTGACATGTCCGCTGATCGAGAGGAGCACAGACATTGCGATGCCTAGTACCGATAATCATTTATCAAACATAGGTTGGCTATTCTTCGTTTTGCCCTTGGGGATCACGTTGGCATCCTATGATATTCAAAATGTCCCACCATCAACTTCGACGCGCATGAATGCCACTCTCCGGACTTCGGGACCATGTGGTCTAGGGAGCGATTACCGCTTTTTTTCACCGTTAAGGCACTGAAACAATCTCTTCACTGTCACGGTACTGAAACGAAATCTTGCACCCTGGCCCCCGTCATCAGACTTCTAATCCGAAAATAGGAGCAGTATAAAAATCCTTGCTAGTTCCTATATCAATCCCATACGTCCCTCCAAGCGACTCCACTTTACGGCAAGATGCAGATTGAGTGCAGAGGTTGGCTTGGTCTCCGTTGGATGGTGTTGCTTCTAACTGTAGCGTACGTTCGGGCCGACCCCAACCTGACATCCTTGGTCAACCTCTTTATTGGAACTGCGTCTGGTGCCAATGGTGGAAGTGGGGGAAATGTCTTCCCTGGTGGGTTACTCATTGTGTCCCTTCGGTAGAAGTTGCATTAAATACGTAATATTTTTACAATGTTATAGGTGCAGCCATTCCACATGGTATGGCCAAAGTACGTTGCAGGACTTCTGCTTCTGAATCCGAATGAAATGCTCATTTTGGCTCGGCTGCAGGTTGGAATCGACGTCAGTACCGCGCCTCGTCAGGCAGGCTACATATCCGATAACTCATCCATTACTGGTATCTCCCTTATGCACGACGAAGGAACTGGCGGCAATACTAATGGCGGATACGGAATATTTCCCCTCTTTCCGCTTATGAACTGTAATTTTGCATCCTGTCCTGTGGGTCTAAGTGCGAGGCAAACTTTACGTGCTGCCGGGACTGATGGTATGTGCTATGGACTCTTTTGTGAAGTGGCGAGCAGAAAAGTGGATGACGTGCGATGGCCCCAGCTGCATCCCCGGGGTACTTCACATCTACCTTCGTCAATGGTATCAAGCTAGAGGCAACGTCTACACGTCGGGCTGGACTAATCCGGTTCACATTTCCCGCGTCGGCAACCTCGAATCATGTTGTTGTGGATCTTTCGAATGACTTGCAACGTTCTTTCCATGGTGGTGCAATGAACATCACTCCGAATGGACGCGTCCAACTACAAGGAACATTCCTCCAAGTACGTCCTTGGCACCCATTCACCTGAATATATTGTAACAAGAAAGCAGAGCTATGGACCGGACAATTACACTGCCTACGCCTGCTATGACTTTTTCCAGCCTTCCACTGGCAAACTCTCACCAATCCTGACATATGGAACATATAAAACCGCATCCACATCCTCGCCCAATACTATTACAGTCGCCCCCATCACCAATTCCTCTACTGGCTTACTCTCCTTTCCGTTCACGTCGTCCACAAATCCAACTCAGGCTGGGGCTCTGCTGCAATTCAACACCAATCTCACTGGAAGGGTCGTGACGGCGCGGTTCGGTGTGTCAATGAAGAGCTCCGAGCAGGCCTGCGCCAACGCAGAAAGTGAAGTTGGTGATGCCTGGGATTTTGAAAGCATTAGCGAGACAAGTAGGAAGATGTGGGAAGAGGTGTTGGAGAGAGTTAGGGTAGATATTGGAAAGGAGGATAAGACTGTAGTTGAGCTATTGTATTCCTCAGTGAGTGCTTTTCCAGGTGCTTTTTTATATACTTGATAATGACCCTCACTGAATAGCTCTATCGCGTGTCACTTGTACCGGCCAACTTGACTGGAGAGAATCCTTATTGGGTCTCTGACGATCCGTTCTTCGACGCGCTCTTCTGGTGAGGCTAGCTCGGAAGACACTGCCCTCAAGTTCATGCATCATACTTTCTAGCTCATGGGACACATTCCGAACCGTTCATCCCCTCCTTTCACTGATTGCGCCTCGTGAATGGGCGGATATTGTCAAGTCTTATATCGATGGCTGGAGGCACACAGGTGACAAGCTGCCCTGCCACCGGTTCTGCAATCAACTGATATACATTTCCAGGCTACATCCCTGAATGTCGGGCGAATACAAAGGCGTTAGTCTGCTAATTGCCCCGTTTCACTCGTCTCTGACCGTGTTTGTAGCGGCTATGTGCAAGGCGGCTCAGACGGAATGCCAATTCTCGGTGATTTCGCAGTAAAATACCACGATTTCTTCGAAGCACTAGGCGTACCTGCGGACGATTTGTATCAAGCCCTGGTGGATACAGCCGAAAATACGGTTTGTTCAACGCTTTCTTGTTGAATCAAAGATTAACCTTATGCTTCCCCCAGCCTCCAGATTGGTACAGAGGTATGCCACAGCGCCGTAACACGAAGAGTTTGACTCATTACATGCATCACAGTTGGCAGACAAAATACAGCTTGGAAGACGTTTGGATACATCCCAACTGACTGGGACGATCCTTCCGGCTCTACGGGTCTGGAAACTCGCGAAGCGTCACGGGCTTTCGAGGTATGGTCATATTCCTCTATTATATGTTCGACCGCCTGCCCCTCACACTCCCTTCCACAGTATGCTCTCGGAGATTTCGCTGTTCGTCAAGCAGCACTTGCACTAAACAAATCAACCGCCGACGCGGTGAAGTACACGAACCGCTCAATGAACTTTGTTAATATGTGGGATTCAAGCCTTGTACATGACGGGTTTCAAGGGTTCGCGCAGAGGCGATTCCCCGTGCGTCTCTTTCGCACTTACTGTTCTATAGCTCAATTGATCCGAGCATGCACAATAGAACGGAAGTTTCGCTTTCAGCCCTCCTGATGCCTGTTCGCCCATCGACCCTACTCCGCATTCTTGTGCTCGGGGAACAGATAATAACGTCGGGTTTTATGAATGTATGGGTCCCGATCTTGTCTCGTCACCTCTGGACTTATGGTGCTCCGTTATTATATAGCGTCCTCATGGGAAATGAGCTTCTTCGCCCCGCAATCTATGTCAACCATTATCAGACTCATGGGTGGGGCAGATACCTTTATCCAACGAGTGTAGGCCGCCGGCCGTTTTCTCGTAAAGACCGTGGACTAAAATCGTGGCTCCTAGCGACCATTACTTCTCAAGGGGTTACTTCCAAGCGGGCAATGAACCGTCCTTCGCAGTTCCTTGGGCGTACCACTACACCAATAGGCCCGACCTTACCGCACGCAGAGTGCGAGAAGTGGTTTACAAGAACTTCAACACAAAAATCGGAGGGTTCGTTCTTCCTCCTGTTACACAATGCGCTCAGCAACACTGATCGGGCATCAGGATCCCAGGAAACGATGATTCAGGCGCTATGGCCGCTCTCCTCACTTTCCACCTCCTTGGCCTCTACCCCGTCGCATCAAGTACCCAACTGCTCATCGGTTCACCCTTCCTTTCTTCCTATACCTTCACGACATCTATCACACCAGTGCAAACATTCGCTACCACCGTTCGCGTAGCCAATTTCGATTCTCGGACCTTAGTACAAGATCCGGCGGACGGTACGAGATTATATGTGCAACGCGTGACCGTAGATGGGAAACTATGGAAGAGTCGATGCTGGATCGACTTTTGGGTACTTTTGAAGAGTAAGGAAGTTGTGATTGAAGTCGGCAGTGACCCTGGTGTGGATATCGGCTGTGGGACGGGAGAGGGAGCTCTACCGGCAAGTCTGGAAGAAGGCGGATTTGGAGCACCGGTTCCCACTGGGGTTAGTCCTCCGACTGCGCTTTAGTAAGTCATATGTATAGCCCGAATACATTACGTGGAGATATGGAGCAAAGTACAAGAAAGCTGTGTACAATACGGATATAAAACGATGCCTTCGCAATGGCCTGAAACTACTCCTTATTCAGCTGAGCTTGAAGTGAATCAAGTTCCTCGCGAGTCTGGGGAATAGCTGAATGATTGATTTATGGGGAGAGACGAGCTATAAAGCTTACCTTTGCGGGAGGCAAGTTGTTTATCGTCTCCTGGTTTGGGATTACCGGACCGGGGGCACTCTGGAATGCACCAAATGCACCCTGACTAGTCTGTAATCCACCAGTTTTTTCGCTGGGCTTCTGCAGATCTGCAGGATCGTTGGATTTCTGACATGGACCATTGAATACCACTCCATGAGCGTAGGATATTTGGAAAGCGCATACCGCGGGGTGAGGGAGGATATTAAACCTCTGCTCTTCACCTCCTTGTTGAGGTGGAGGGACGGAATCACCAACTGGGTGGTTGGGAGCAGCCTTGGTTGTTGTGAGCTTTTCTTTGATATCGTGGAGAACGCTGGCCATTATGAGTGTGTGTGGAGGAAAGGGACTATCAGACTGTAGGTGTTATATAGGGCACGGCTGGGGGCAATGACGTCTTTGGCGGCTGTGCCAAGATAATTACCCAATCTGCATTGATATCACATTGCGCAGTGGCTCAGTCAGGTACATACCGTAGCTTGGCCGACTAGTACAAGGTGATGTATATATGGGCTAAGTATTTTGTAAGTAGTTGTACATAGGGAGAGCCCCAGCGAGATGCCAAAAAACGAAATCAAGAAACAGAGACCAAGAAGATACCAGATAGTTTCATTGAGAAGTTAGAACCTTTGAGGCGTCTCAGAATCACGAGGCCTTATTCATGTCAGAGGAAGGACACATACACGCCGGAATTCTGGACCACGCGCAATTAGCACTCGCCAGGGGTACAATTTCGGAGAAGGACGTACCATTGAAGTCGACAACACCATTCCCATCTTGATCAGCTTCCTTCATCATAATCTTATACTCCTCGTCTGTCAGCTGTATTCCAAGCCTCTTCATCACAGTCTTCAACTCTTCGAGATTAATCAATCCGTTGCCGTCCCTATCAAACACTTTGAACGCCTCCCGGAGCTCATCCTCGCTATCAAGAGCTGGGACTTTTGATCGGGCTGCCATGAGGCATAGGAATTCGTTAAAGTCGATGTTTCCATCGTTGTTGGAGTCCACGTCCTTCATGATGGCTTTGAGCTCTGCATCACTCGGGTTTTGGCCAAGATTGCGCATGACGCTGGTCAGCTCTTGAGGAGATATGGTGCCATCTCCGTCTGTGAGGTTGTATGAGGGTCGCGTAGTTGCATGGATATAAGCGAAGAATACAGACCCTTGTCAAAGATCTGGAAGGACTCTCTGCACGCTGAAACCCTGATCTGAGCTTGTGGGTGTGTCTTTTAGAAAACAACAAACCGGATATGTGCTCTGCAAGCTGGTATATGAGCGATCTCTTCACCGGAGTCTGGGGGGGACGTACCCTCAGGCTTTCGCGATAGCATAAACGGTCAATGTCTCAGATGGCACCAGGCAAGAATCAAGTGCACATACAAGATTCACTTCAAGCATTTCACTGCTTGAGGAGTATTGTGGGTGTAAAAGACGAATGGAGCAAAATGGAGAGAAGAGAAAATGGTGTCGGAAGGGAGAATGTGGGGGAGGAATTTATCTTTAGCAAGCCAGACAACCCTGCACCACTCCTCCTTTCCGCGGCCCCTGACCGGTCACCACGGATTGACGGTCATTGTCATTCCGACTTATCTTGACTCGAGAGAAGACTTTATAGTACATCTTCGGCTTCTTTCCATCTAGACTGTTGTGGAAAAGATCGAAGAACCGAGAAGGTTGCAAAGTTGGCAACTTTTCTCCGCATTCATTAATTCAGCGCACTAATTTCAGTTAACCAAGGCCTCGGCTTCCGCTTGGTAACATATCCAGGTACAGCTCACCCGAATTGAAGGTTAGAATGGAGTAAGATCAGTGGGAGTTCGCCACAGGCAATAACACCCGTTGGCGCTTATGCAAACCCATCTATGCAACCGATTCGATGACTTGAAATCAAAAGGCAAACAAGGCAGGGAGATCATTTTAGCAAGACCTGGAGACGCCCTGTATTTGATATCAACCCAATGCTCCTAAATAGCTCCTAATATAGAGATTGTCTCCGCGCGATCGGTGTCATTGCACCTGACCATGACTTCCAGGCAAAGGGTGGCGCCTATACTTTTGGATCCACAACGGCCATCTAGTTGCCTTGACTAGATTGTTTTTTTGGAGGGGAACGACCCTGCGGAGAGCATCTAGACTGTGATCATTGAAACGAATCAGAAGAAGGTTGCAAGAGGGTTCGAAACGCATGTGTGGGCGCTCAGAAGAACACCAACTTGATGACTGCCGGACAGAATGAACGCTGGAGAACCATAACAGGACGATGCGGAGATAGCCGAGAAAGCCAATACCCTACGACCTGATTTAACCATTAGCAGGCCAGTACCCAATTGATATCATCCCATCCACAACACCACTCACTCCAACACCTACCATGGCCGACCAACTGGTGTGTCCTATCCACTCTATCTGACCCATAAACCAAGCGAGCTCACGGGCGCGTGCTATCGTCAAACCCAGTCTGAAGGTAAAGCCTCAACCTTGATCGCATCCAGGTGCGACACGGTAAACTCAGAGTACTGACGCGGTGATTCTTTGCTTTGTCTTTTGCTTTTGTTCTCCTAATGGGTAACAGAACAAATCTCTGGTGTGTCATCTGCCATCGATCACCATCACGGGCCCCTAACTCGCGTTTTGACCATTCAGAGTTCAAGGAGGCCTTCTCCCTCTTCGATAAGGGTGAGCGCTTTCCTCCTTTTCACCAACCCACCACAGCTAATAGTTTCCCCTCTTTCCCCCCGCCCTAAAAAGATGGCGATGGCACTATCACGACCAAGGAATTGGGCACCGTCATGCGCTCCCTTGGCCAGAATCCCACGGAAGCAGAGCTCCAAGACATGATTAACGAAGTTGATGCAGATGGAAACGGCACCATCGATTTCCCTGAATTCCTCACCATGATGGCGCGGAAGATGCGTGATACCGATAGCGAAGAGGAGATCAAGGAGGCGTTTAAAGTCTTCGACAAGGATGGTAATGGATTCATCAGCGCCGCTGAGCTGAGGCATGTCATGACAAACTTGGGTTCGTCCTTCTTCGCTTCCGCCTGTCATCACGAGCATTGAACCTAACTTCCTGGATGATTTTAGGTGAGAAATTGTCAGATACGGAGGTTGATGAGATGATACGCGAGGCCGACGTTGACGGTGATGGTCAAATCAACTACGAAGGTTTGTTCTTCGTTCTCTCGCGCTTGAAGCAGCTGACTCCAGCTTCATCTATTTTGGGGCGCCTATCAACCAGAATTCGTCAAGGTGCGCATACCATGCCTGTATTCATCTCCACATTGCTTACTTGCTACACAGATGATGTTGTCCAAATAATTGACTACCATGGGTTGAATCCGACGCATCTTTGTAAATTAATGACTACGATTACTTTCGTTTTACTTTGTTTGTCGTGCGGGCTAGAAGTGCGTTGATGGACCACATGATTTGGCGAAGCCCGGATGATGGATAAGAATTAAGATCTCGGAACTGGGTTATGTGCAGTGGACTACGGCCTACTGTGACTCGACATACGAAGGTAACTAACAGTAAGAGACGGACAATGGAAAATAGATATTCCCGGTATGAAAATCTCAACAGAAGCAATCGTGCCAGATCTAAACTGTCAAAAATGTTTCCCACTAGCTGATTCGAACAACTGATCTTCTCATCGCATCATGGTACGAGTGAGACGCCTTACCACTGGGCCAAGCGGGACTTATTTCCTGCCCCCAATTAACAAAAATATCTCAAGACCCTGAGCGATCCCTGTATAGGCTGCGTACGAGTTCGGACAGATGCAGTCTACCGCACGCGGTAGGCCAAACGCAAAGTTCGGACAAAATCAGCACCATTGGGCAGAGGACACCCTATGAGGGGTCGACGGGTGGGCCCGAGAGACTCATCCGTCGCACCAGGAATCTGCACATACAGTAGGTGTCTTTAGGAAGATGAACAAGTATAGATGGAGGGGCTATTTTTCCCTCCATCTCCGCTCGATTTAGCTCAATTTAGTGGCGGGGCGCCCGTCTGTGGCCTTGACCTAATGATCGCAGACTCAGGGACCCAATTTCAGGTCATGTCGTTAACAGCGTCCAGCGATACTTACCTATAGCCCAACTTCAACCCCTGACTACAAGGGAAGTGAATTGCTCAGATGGCAACCGTTTGCTCCCGACCCCTCTCCATTCACGTTTTTCGGGTCTGGAATTCAAGGGGTGCTTGAATGTTGGAACATCATGTGGTGAGGGTCTGAAAAGGGACAACAGGGAGTGAGATAAGTCGAACTTGCACAGGTCTTCACTCATCAAGTTTGCAGTTGTTCCCTTTTCTTAAGTATTGCTGCAGGAATCAAGCCTCTCATCGTCTTTCTCTTCGTCTTCGGGCCTTGAGTTATAGCCTCCGCTGCCGACTCTTAGCCAAACTGTCGTAAAAATCATTAGGATCTTTGTTCTGCGATGCCACCCCGGATATTCCCGGACGTCAGTTGCGGAGCAGAGACGATGGGGGCAAGACTCCGGAGAAGGCAGATAATCGACCCAGATAACCAGAATGCCGGGTTGCTTCGACTAGCCTTGGGGATCCTTGTACCTCTGAACGCCTCGATGGTCGTGAGTCCTCTAATTAATCAAACGTACAGCTGGCAGAACTGAAGGGACAAAATAACACAAAGCTCGAAGTCTTCTTATACGGTAAGCTTTCAACCGTCCAGTTCATACCCTGACTGACGGATTGTCAAACGTATATGTAGGTATTCACTGCGTCCTATTCCTTATCTGCTGTTATATCTTGTCGAAGAAGCGAAATACTACGAGTATAATTTTCTTGGCAACGGCGGTCATCATGTTTGGGTTATCAACGGCTGATGTTGCCTTCACCTTGCGGATGCAACTGAGCGATATTCCTAAGCTCATACAAGGAGAATTGGTTCTAAGCCAGCTGGTCTGGAACGTCTACCCCAAGGGCCCGATATTCGTTACAAATAAGTGAGTCTACAGTAGCGAGCAAAAGTATTGCACGCCAGTCACGTGACCTTATCAGAGCCCNTAGAGAACGGAATGTGTGTCACGTGACCGGCGTGCAATACTTTTGCTCGCTACTGTACTTATTCCTTCCCTTCGACTGATCTGAGACTTTACAGTTTTGTTGCCGATCTTCTATTGGCATGTATTTTCAGTGTGGGTTTGTGGCATCGAAAACCTGAACCAAGGACTCCAGCTGTATCGGTGTTACCTCGTCTGGGGTCTGCATAAATGGGTTTTTACGTTCTCAGTTCTGCTGCTTTTGGCCGACACAAGTATGTTTTCGATTTGCAGCAACAAGGGTCCTTCACGCACTAATTTGGCTAATTCGTTGCTGAAACATAGTCTGGGGTTGGATAGGGGCAGGGGTTCATGAAGCTTATACCGAAGGTTACTGGGAGAAGTTCACATCGATTTATTATTGGTCCTTATTCTGCCTCAACATTGTTATGACCATCCTTATCGGTGAGCCCCGTTCTTGATTTGTTTCGATTCGGCTTGGATACTCAAGTCCAACATCTTTCCGCACAGTTGGGAGGATCTGGTGGGTCACTAGGCGTGCCCGCCCTCACTTGCGACCTCAGGATCTACGCACATATAATACCGCTATTTTAATCTTGTAAGTACCAGCGCTGATGTTCTGCGACAGCTCCATGTCTAACGCGTTCAAACTATAGCATCGAAACTACGTTCATTTACTCTCTCTGTCTCCTTCTTACACTCCTTATTCCCGAAAACCAACCATACAGAGTGCGTTCCCCACTCCAATGTATCATTCAAACCCAGTAACACCCGAAACACTCCATAGGCTCTCGCTATAACAGCAGCACTTCGCATTGTGGTAAGCACAGCATTCGTCTAGCAGCTTTCTGACATCGTTGAGAAGATTTTAGTCAATAATGCCAACCCTTTTAATCGTACAAGTCGCGGCTGGCCGCACCTTCGATGATCAATCTAAGTCTTCAGCTGTTGAGGATAGTCAGCGCCCAAATACCACTCAAGCAACATCGCTCATGCTCGATACCGTGATCACAACGAGAGCTTCAGCAGATATGGGTGGAGATAAGTACTGAATTTGAACGACCCCAATGCGAGTCCAAAGATACCAGTATGAATGCTACCTAGACGTCGCCTTGCATTGATACCCTTGTATGATACCAGATATCTGATTATATAATTATCGCTACAACAAAATTCTCCTGTACTCCAGAGTTCACCTCCGTGTGTCGTGAACCCCAGATTGTCCCCATCGCGCGCGGTCTCGTCTATCACACCATTCATCTTATTAATACCCGTAACCTAAACTTCGCCACACCAACTAACCATAATTAAATATTGTTGGAGTCAATTCTCAGTTCCCTGGTGTAAGAGCTGGTGAGGATAGTGTCCTGGACACCTAGGGGGCCACAGCCGTGGTCGAACTCAAAGAGCCACTCTTGCTTCCCAAGTCCGCAGGGTCTAGTCTCACAGCACCCGACTGTTGGACTGGAAAAGAGGTCTCTCGGGTCAAGAGCTGACTGTGTAAGTGTCCAGCTTAATAGTCCTTGTACTCGAGTCTGGAGCCATCTCTGTACTGAGCAGGTTGAGGATCAAATGACAGCACTGATAGATAGTCAATGTTTTAGCAGCAGGCGCAGAGTACTGAGGGATACTTACGAAACTAGATAGCAGGGATATCGTCCACCTGGAACGGGTGATCAGAGTCAATGGATGAGGGTCCATCCTGGGCGTACTTACGGGTAGACAATGAACGTATCGATGCGCACTACGGCATACTGGTACGGAAGGACAAGGACAAACCCCACTTGAATAAGTTAGTGAGGAATCGATGACACTAAATATGAGTGTACTCACAAGCCATGGCTGTCAGTAGAAGAGTCCCATCACGAAAAAGGAGCGGGAGAGGTGGGAACTGCGCATCAATATTCCGATTGGATTTTCGGATGACACGTCGTTTGTACCATGTCATAACCCATAGAATTCCCTGCAAGCTTTGGAAAATGATTCTGCAGGACGAAAAGCACGGTTAAGTGTGTGTTATAGATGAAGGTTGAAGGGACTTACGGAGCGACTAGACCACGTTTACTTAGCGTCGCAGAGCATGTGGCATCGAACTCACCGGTAAGGAAAATGAATATTCCAACCAGTAGGGTAGCTCCTCCATCGATGACGAGCAAAGCCAGCACAAAAATGCCAACTTTGATGTTGCGCTGATATAGCCCATGCACTAGTGATATGTCAGTAAGTCACCGTCTTAAAAGCAGTGGTGGCATACCTCGGAGGCACACTACCGCATCCAACGATAGGTGTAGGGAGAGATTACAAAGGTGTTCGAACAGAAACAATTTGCGGCAGAGTTGCTGGGAGAATGGCACTGCGAGACGGGAAAGGAGGTATATATTGAAGCTAGTTGACATTAATAGCGAGGTGATTGTAAACAAAGGATCTACGTACAGCTGCGTGACGATTGGTGAATATCTTGCAAAGACGTATATCACCTTGGTTAGCGTCACTGGCGCCCTAAGAATACAAACGTTAGACTTGCATTTGAGCAAGTCGTTCTGGCCACCTACCTCCAGATACTTGCACACTCCTCCTGAAAATTCCGCGCGAGTTCCAAAAGGAGTACAATCCAAGCCGCCACTGCCTTCAACATTTGGTACCGTCAGAATTGTACTGATGAGACGGGTTATGAAAACACGTACGCGGGGAAGCAGCCAGACTGCTCGAATTCAACATTGCAGAAGCTAGATGAGGGCCAGGGGGGGGGGGGGGGGGGGCGCGGGGGGAAGCACAACTAAATTCGCCTTTCTTTATAGTCCATGGCGAGCAGGCAGCTTACATTGGCGGAAGAGTTTCATACGTAGAGAAGTACGTCATAGTGAATTGCGAGGGGCCCAACGTGCCGAGAACTAGACAGAAAAGTCTGATTATACATAATCGACCGCCCTGACCATGTTGTGCACTGTATGCCACCTCGACATGTGTTGAGCCGTCCCTAAGGCGATCTCTCCTGCATTGCCACCTGCCCACTTGACGGCATCCAACCAGAAACCGTCGATCATTGGGGCCAGACTAAGTTGGAGCCTTGGCATCAGTGGCTAATGTACTCCAGTTACTAACAGTCAATTCTCCCATAACTCATACCACTTGGTTCCATGTCCGAGCATGGGTTACGATAGAATATGGGTTATAGGCGAGGATTAAAGCACAAAGGAGCCAACATTGTCCCCGCAGAGCACTATGGGTTATGGCAGAGTAGGGGTTATGGCAGAGTAGGGGTTATGGCAGATAGTATGATTATGAGAATTTTGACTGTATTGTTTGGTCAATCCCGTCCACCGCTGAATGCTTCGGGATGTGGGGAATTCAAGAGACTAAGAAGTTAGTGCTGTAATAGGACCCTGCATTGTGGTAAATGATAAGTAGCGGGGCGCTGAACCATATGTATTATGGAGACGTAGGGACAGGTTAATCATTACTTAGGGCCCTCACGTACCTATATGCTGCGGGCCTGCTGAGAAGAACTATAACCGCTTCTCCGACGTTAAACCGTCAAAAATGGCTGGGACACCACCTGATGTAGGAGGTGTCTCGGCTGGGCACTGTACGATACCGGTGCAAGGCAGCCTTCCGGGACTCGGAGAGTCCGCCGCAAGTCCGCAGTGAAGAATCAATGCGGGTCAATCACCGTTACTTGGTGCCATGCTCGAAATTAGAATTCTGAACATTTACAAACACGTGGCAATGCAAGGGGCAACAACTCGTGTCATTGCGTCGTTTGCCCAACAGAGCCTATGATTCAATATTCAACATTCAATACTCGGCAAGCAGCCTGTCGGAAATAACTCGTCTATATTTGGAACTAGTATGGGCAAGACCGTCCCGCAGGGGTGGGCATAGTGCAAGAAAATATGTGACATTCGCCTGACCTCTTTCCCCCATGCCTTCACATTCCATTCCCCATGTCTATCTTGAACCCCCAGTACTAATAGCTGGGCGACAAATCGAGGACCAAGACTCGTTGCTGCAGCAAGCCCGAGCTCTTGCCCTCGCAGGTCTCGTGAGTCTTCTGTTGGATGTACTCTTAGGCGATGAGGGCAATATAGACTCTTCAAGGTTGAATTAATGCTATATGGTATCGTCGACTTCGCTATGAACTGTGAAAGGAATATTGACGGACTGAACAAGGCGCACACCTTGTCCTCTTCAGTATCTGCGTTCGCTTGATGCTCCTACGTCGTCAAGCTGCACACAGGATAGTCACCATTCTTCTCGTCATGCTCCTCGCCTCCTCGACGGTCGATATTGCATTCACGTTTCGAATAACGGATCGATACTTCCGACCTGTCTATGAAATCGAAGATCCAGGTGCATTGCAGAGACTACTGACACCCAAAAACATGCTTTTCGTATCAAACAAGTTCGTCCTTAGCCTCTCTTTCGGCCACAAGCGGTGATCGTTGATTAGTGTAGTTTCCTAGCAGATCTTCTCCTCGTGAGTCCCCGGAAGACCGCTCAAATACTTTCTTGACCGCGGTCTGTATCAGTTACACCGGTGTTACATGGTCTGGGGCGCCTCGTCCGGACGTTGGATTTGCCTGGGCGTCCTATGTGTTGTTGCAGAAGCAGGTATGCTTGAAGAAAGAAAGAAGCGTATGTGTGACTGGTTATTGATGCATGAAAAGCTTGCGGGTACACAGGAGTCGTAGACCCTTTCCAAGCGATAAGTGGCACCCGCGTCACCAGTGTCCTCAGCAATTTGTACTACATTTCCGTGGTTGTGACAAATGTAATCATTACATCCCTCACAGGTGCGCCTGTGTTTTGCAATCGAGAACTGAACGTTAGGAAGTGATGCTTATTCCCGAAGCCGGGCGGATATGGTGGCTTATGAGGGCAGCGGGAACCATTTTGGGAGGGAAACATGCACGAAGATATCGTGCTAGTATGGCAATCCTGTTCGTATCTTCAAACACCCCCCCGTCCGTTTCCGTAAACTCACCTGTGATATCTCATAGACTTGAATCGGGATTGATATACCCGTTGGGCATAATCATCCGTATCATCTGCGACTATGTGGCCTCCCTACAAGTCAGCGTAAGTCACCCTTGACACAGAGAAACTTGGTCACGAACTGAATCTGGTCCAGGCTATTGTAGCAGTTACGCTTATGCGCATCGTGGTGGGTCCAAGCTCCTTTCCGCCCCCCCCCCTTCACACATTCCCCGAAGCTGAATGAACTAATGAGTATCTCATATTTCCATCTGCTATCAACAGGGAATCGTCCCCACACTGATGATTGTTCAGGCTGGGCTTAGTCGCTTCGGGACCGAAAGGTCAGAAAGGATAGATCAAGTCGCATCGACTCTATCGTTAACGTCACCGAATGTGAATGCCATGACTTCTTTGCAGCCTTCTCCCCCTCTGGGTCAGAGAGGAATTGATTGCGAGCGTTCAGCGCCAGCGCTCGAGGGAAGATCGGTTGGAGAAAGGTTTCCACGTGTCTAGTCCGCTGTGTAGTGACTGCAGTAATATGCGTGGGTCATTCCCAGCCTCCAGAATCGCAGTCCGAATCGTTGTTTATTCACTTTGATGACAGCGGCATGGCCGTTCAGCCCGTCCTCAGGCAGGCAAAGGAATTAGAATTATCTCAGCCCCACTTACGGGTAGAGGTTTCACGTTATCAAACGCTCGCGGCCTTGCAAAGTCCGAAGCGGGTCTGCCGACTTGCTTGAGTGAGAACTGGCTCTTTGCAGATGATGGCATGTGTCAGCATGTGTCCTGTGTTTTGACATGAGAAAAATCGGAATCAGCTCTTCTGTCCGCGCCAATACGTATTGAAAAGTTACGACATGACAGAGCGCCGGGAACGGTAGTCCATTCATCGGGACGGGTCAGGTCCTACTGTGTTTCTATATTTTATGTGGAGACCAAAAATTCACTTAAGTGGAGAGAAACCTCACGTAATAAGGCAATAAAGGAAAGGTTTTATATGCCTGCACTGCGAGCCAGAGTAAACGAGCGATGGGCATGGCATTGTGTCATCTTTCATCAACTGATCCGAAGCTCGCTATTTTCAGAGAAGCTATCTAAAACCTTGACACTCTTGAGCTGACAGTCTCGGATTTCAGAATCCCCGTTGCGCACCAATGAATTGAGTTCCCAACTTCAAGTGCAGCACAGGGCTCGGCCCTGGCATGGCATGGATCGTCCTTTCCATCCGATTTGACAATCAATTGGACCACTCCTAGGGACGTCTAGCGTCTTTTTGCATGTCGCCTACCCCAAGCTTGATCGCTCGTCATGTGTCATCGCCGCCCCGTCAAGTGGGAAAACATGTCAGGAATGTACACCCTTGTCGCGTACAGGCACATGGGAGTGATTGGCGAGAAAAACGAAGCAAATACATACTCACCGGGAGGTCCCATCCACAACCCGTTTGCTGTCCGTTTGCTGTTCACCATTCGCTACGGCTGTACGACTCCTCCCTTCTTCCTCCCTTCCCAGGTTGGCCGACTTCTACCCCAGTCCGCAGCGTTGCAACACGACGGTGCTTGCTCGGGACCTGGTCAAGTCGAAGTCGAATGTACAATGCAAGGCAAGCAACATTTTGTGACGAGAGCAAGCCCCTGGGAAGAGCCGATCACATTAACCAAGGCCACATTCCCGCCAATCATCGCCGCCATCCTGGTGCGTTTTCCTCCCTGTGATCATTGGTACCCCAGGCGCTGATCGACGCGCTATTGCTGCAAGGGGGAAACTTTAGTCTATGGTCAGCTACATCATAAGTTTGTGGGATATATAAACCTACTTACGGAGTAACAAACAGGCATCCACGTCGTCCTATTTGCTGTAAGCTCGGCGGTTTTACTCAGGAAGGGCGGACGACTACAGATCGTATCCTTTTGCGCTACGAGCATCATGTTCGGGCTAGCAACAGCGGACATTGGTGTTTCGTACAACGCGTTATTAAACTATACCAGTGAGATTATGGAGGGAGACAGCCGCATCTTGTTGGAAAAGATATACCCTAAATTTTTGATACACCTGGTGAATAAGTGAGTTCGTTACCCGTGATAGCAGTATAGCAATAGGCTGATGATGGGGTTGAAGCCTAATAGCAGATATACTACTTGTATGTCGCTTTTCGGCCTTGGTAGTTGCGGTCGCGTGCTCACTTCGAGGCAGATTACGCGTTGCTATATCGTCTGGAGTTATAATAAGGTTATAGGTTTCGGAGCTGGATTGCTGTTATTGGTGGGAACAGGTGCGTTTGTGGCATGCGAGTCTATGCACGGCGTTTGAATCGGAAGGCCCAGTCCTTGGCTTCCTCAGTGAGGCAACGCCTGGACCGGAATTCAAGTTCTTGATAGGACCCTATATACTCACGGTCTTTGGCCTTAATATCACCTTGACACTACTAACAGGTGAGGAATGCGATGTCCATATAGCCGAGTGCTTGGGCTGATGAAAGGACGAACGGGTAGCTTGGAGGATTTGGTGGATTGCACGAGAGGTTAGCAGGATCATGGGCCGAAAAGTTGTCGCACAGTTCAACCTAGCCGTTGGAATTTTGTAAGTGAACGTTGAATTTGCAAGGCAAATGCAGGGCTTAGTATGGCAATAGGCTCGAGTCTGGATTCATCTACAGCTGCTCTATCATCATGGTGCTCGCCTTGTCGCCGACATCCTACTTAGTAGGTGCTTTTGCATGACTGTCTGCGCAAGTTTTCATGTGCCTTAAGCTCGTAGCTGCGGCTATAAGTACTCGTATAGTTGTAAGTGAACATCCGGTGATGCTACGCGGAGATGAGACTAACCCAATGTATAGTGCATCATGCCTATTTTTATTGTTGTGCACGTAGCGTTAGGACGGGGGACGCAGGATATAGACACGAGCGTGAGCTGGGCACGTTCGCGGAGCAATGAGGTGCAGTTGAGTACAGTAATCCGATTTCGGACGAGCCCATCGCGGGACTCGAGTGAGATTGTCGTAGAAAATAGAAATCAAAGTTGATTGTGATTAAATGAGGGTGATCACGGGACAACACACCAGAACAGCAGGAAGAATAGCGACTATGAGGATCCCAACAACTGCACTACTTTGCTCTCTACATCCTTCGCAGACAGACCATCCAGCTCAACATGCCTTTCCACACCCCGTTCTAACGGAGAAACACGGGTTAGTGAGGTCACCGTAAGTCGAAACAGTTTCAACGCACCAAAACGTGCAAACGCGCGTGCAGGCGTGCCTTGGGCCTCTCGGATGAGGACAGGGAGATCTGGGTTGTGCTGTTTAATGGCATTGTAGCGCGCAAGGACGAACTCGCTGCGAAACAATTAAAACACTACGTGAGCACGAGGCAGGGTGGTGATGCAACAGAGAGGACGGACCGTGTGCCAGCAGAGGCAGCCCCGGACTGGGAGAAAAGGAACCTGATTTCTCTGAGAGCAGGCGAGAGAGCCTTGGTGAACGACGACATGGCTGCAGAACTTGGGTCTGTCGAGAGCGCAAGACCTGACAGGAATACCCAGTTTAGCTTACGTAAGCTGTTGCCACCAGTTCTTTGTTGACTTTCTCAGCCTCTCCTTACCTCTGCCCTCACCGTCATCCACAGCGACCACCGTGACAAGTATCATGGACGACGAGAAGCGCCAACAGGATGAATGGGCCAACAGCCGCAAGCACCGTCTCCCCACCTTCACCGAAGTTCTGTCGCGTAGAACACGGCCGCCCGTCGATCTCTTCATGTTCTAGTACGCTCTACATCTAAATCTCATCGTCAACGTCACTGATCACGCTCCACAGTCTCTTCCTACAACGTGAGGGTGCGGAGGACATCCTTGACTTCTGGCTTGATGTTCAGCAACATGAAAACCTTTGCCGAGCCTACTTCAAGGATGTTCGCAAGTCTGGTCGCACGATCAAGGAGGACTGGCCTCAGTACTGGGAGTATGCTCGTAGAAGGGGATCCATCTATGGCACAGTAGTGGGTCTCAACCCGGACACGAAACGCAGCACCGCGAGTACGGCAGAGGCGTTCCCCGAGCAAGACAGACGCAACCTTTCCGCTGTGGGAAATTCTGAAGATAGAGAGTTTGGTCGTCGTTCAACAAGTCCTCGACCACCCGAAAGCCGCAGTGCAGCAGCCTCGCCTGATGAGAACCCCCCTCGTTCGACCACCCCCTTTTCCCTCTCCGGCCGTACGCCAACCCTCTTCAACCTGAAACGCGCGTCTAGAGCCCCTACTATCATTCCCCGTTCGTCTGCCATCACCCGCATGGACCTCGTCGCCTCTGCAGAGCGTATCTTTTATCGATATCTTTCACCGGCTGGTAATCCCGTCGACTCTCAGGAGAACCACGAGATCTATCTTCCCCCTGCACTCCGGATACACAGTTTCCCCCTTAGTAGCCAACATGAACCTAAGACGCAGGCTGAGCTTAGCATGATGGCCCAAATCCCTGATTTGTTCCATGCCCAGAAGGAATATTGTTTCCGCGCGATGGAACAGGATGCGTTCCCTCGCTTCCTTCGTTCCAAGGCGTTCGGCAACCTGACACCAATCTCCGCCCTCGTGCGCCTCGTTCTCGGTCTCATCATCCTCTGGATCGGATTGGCCACTGCCTTCTCGCTCATATTCCTTGATGTACATCCGAAGTCGAAACGCTTTTTCGTGAGTATCAGATTCTCCTCGAAACCCTGAACGCGTCACGTCCTCGTGTACTTACTTAATATATTCCAGCTCTTCATTCCATTTTCGCTTGCCGTCCTTTTCCTCGTCTCGCATCAATATGAACTGGATCCCATCCTCGTGTTCTTCGGGCAATCCGAGACAACACCCTTCCGAACCCTGACCATTCGCGAGCCGTACGTCCGGAATTTGCTCCTGGGACGTGCAGTGTGGGTTACCATCGTTGTCGCGATCATCGTCACGGCGTTGACGCTTCTCTTCTGGGCTGTTCCCGGACACCGCCTATAATGGGTACAACACCCCCCTGGTAACGACGACATTTGGCTTCACTGGTTCTTGCTTTGGCACATATTCTTTTTTGGCTGGAAATGGAAGAATGAGATAATTGTAAATGATATTACCCTACTGTGCTCCCGTGGTCCTCGCTCCCTTTCCTGCCCCTTCCTTCCCTCCCCTCTACCTTGTCTCTATTTGCCCTGCCTGTCCTGACCTTTATGACCTTGATTTATGAATGAATCCCACCCCTTATTATCGATCTTTTTTCGTCCTAATGAACCCTCTTCCTTGTGCCTATTTACTTATTCTGTTCCTCGACATTTGTCATTTTCCATGGTTCTCCTGGCGTTCGTTAGAGAGTGTTTTGGTGTTGTGTTATGACCTTTTTGTCTGTTTAGTCGTCCTTAGCCTTTAGGATACCCTCCCTCGACTATTCACCTTCCCCCTCCCAATCCAAGCATATTATAGGTACATGCCCCTCAATCGCGTTTTGGTGACTTCAGTTCTGCGTTCGTAAGTACGCACGAGAATAATCTTATTAGCTTGTGCTCAGTATGCTTGCTCGAAATTATGGCTTTATAGTGATTTTGGGTCTGGGTGTGGGGCGGAAGCCGGTCATTGGGTACAGATGCTGATGATCGTCGTCAACATATCGGGAACCATTTCTTCCGCTCTCTAATCACGTCCAGGCTTTCACCATATATGCCTATTTCATCTCATCCAATGACTCCAACTCCTTCTTAAGTCTCGACCTGGTCTGCTGCCTCCGCTCTCACCTTTATCTCTCTCCTTGCCTATTCGTCGCACCTCGACTGACTGAAACACCATGACTCCTGAAAAGAAATCGAGATGGATCCCAGGCCGATACCCACCACCTGGTGAATCGCCGATCGCAGATGCCATTCGGCAACGACGGGGAGAGAGGGGTATCACTGCACTTGATGCTGCGCTGCTACATGTGCCCCCTGCAGCGGAGGGCTGGAACACGCTTTTGGGCGCTGTGAGGACTAAAGGGGCGTTAAGTGGGGATGTGCGAGAGTTGATGGTGAGCACTTATCGTGTTGCTCATCTTGGCTCTCGATAAACGGGTTGATCGTTTTGTTTGTAGATTTTGAGAGTTGCCGCGATTAACGGAGCGGCGTACGAATGGATTCACCATGAACCTGTTGGACGTCAGCACGGGCTCAGTAACGCGCAGTTGTTCATTATTAGGGATGTTACGACCCCCCTCCCTCCTGCGCAAGGTATCTTGAGCCCGTTACAAACTGCTGCTTTGGCATTTGCGGATGCCAGTACCAGGAACGTTGCCATCCCGCAACAAACCTCGGAATCTTTGAGAACTGAATTGAGACGATGGGTGTTGAAAGAGACGAGTGGGTTGAGCGAAGATGAAGCGAAAGCGAAGACAGATGATTTGTTCGTCGAGGTTGGGTTGGTCGTTGCGACGTATAACATGGTTTCGAGGTTCCTTGTTGCAATGGATGTTGCGGGTTTTTCTGAGGACCCTGTACCCTGGCCTGTGGAACGCGAGGAAGTGAGCATACAACCAACCTCCCTTTGGTAGCATATATTGACCGAGGTTGGACATACAGCACTTCGTTCCTATCCCAGCAGAATCCCCGACCCATACAATCCACACTATAACCCTCAAAGTTTCAGATTCGGCACCATGGATTGCGTTCGCCAATCCCCTCCTTACAGACTTCACACTCTGGTCACTAATTGTTCCATACTTCCTCTCAAAAGAGTATAACATCATACTGCTCTCCCAACGCGGGCACGGCCAATCCACTCTTCCCATCTCCCCCTCCACAACTGAAGACCCACGTCCAGTAACAATACCTCTCCTCGCATCCGACGTCCACGCCATCCTCACACACCTCCACATCACCACACCACTTAAATCTCTAATCGGAGTCTCCCAAGGAGGTGCGACGGCACTTGCTCTTGCCACACTCTACGGTTCTGCTGCAACGCAAAGTGTAATTGCATGTGATACTGCCCCGCGCACGCCTGCAGGCAACAAAGCTGCATGGGAGGAACGTATTCAGCTAGTTGGCAGTGACCAATTGTCCGGCATGAAGAAACTTGCGGACATTACAGTTCCGAGATGGTTCCCTCCCGGATCCAAAGTCTCTCCCCAGGACCCACAGAGCACCCAAAATGAAGGACATAAACGCGCAGAATGGATCAAGGATCTGATAAATGGAACTAAGGTCGAAGGGTTCGAAGCCGGTGCGCGGGCATTGGGCGATTACGATACCATCTCCTTAGGAGTCCTGAACAGCGACGTGGAGAACGTTTTGCTCCTTGCGGGGAGCTTGGACGGAGGCGGGAAGGTCGGTCAGTCGCTACAACAGTTTGAGTCAGTGTGGAACGAAAAGAGGAAGAGTCAGGGGAAGGAAGAAGTCGAGTTTGTTTTAGTTGAGGGGTCTGGGCATCTGCCTATGGTGGATGAGCCTGAAGCGTTCTGGAAGGCTGTGTCAGAGTTTTTGTCCAAATTCTGAGTATGTATGTATTGTGCTTAGATGGCAGAAGACAGGAGACAGGAGACAGGAGCGGAAGAATCAGAGCAGCTTTGCGTCAGTATATCGTGTATCATTCGTGAAATTAGCCGATTCAAGCGCAACTTATCGCGTATGTCGCGCCTATCATTAAGAAATGATCTTCCCTCCACACTTGCGCAGGAAGAGAAATTAGCGCCGAGAATATGGCAACGATATCATGGCCTTGTCGAAGCGGCGGGCGCGCGAGCGAGTCATCATGAACCCATGTGGGCAAGTGAACAAATCCATTTGGACTATCGCCCGCAACAAAAAAAAATCACAAGTGTCAATACAAGTTTAAAATTGTAGCGTATTCAAATACCCGAGGCCGTAAGCTCTAAAGACCAGCATTCTGTAGCCTTTGTGCGCAAACTGTCGACGACAATGGAGACATCCATCACAAGAAAGCGATTGAGTATTTTTGCACATAGGCGCGGTTATCAAGCAGCCTAAAAACGGGACATGATAGGAATCGGGATGAAGGCGGCTGGCAGAGCGTGGCGGACGATGCCAAGAGTCAACTGGGGCTGATAATTTTGTTGTTGCTTTTGTTTGAACTTCGCGCCACGCCAGTGTTCCATTACAAATGCCATTTGCACGGTCGAGTCCTCGGAGATATCGCTTAAAAAGCGAGAGGGGTACAATACGTTACGCCCTCGGATAATAAGACAGGCAAGAGGTCATAGATGCTGGATGGGCATAAGTAGATGGATGTATCATTTTTGTTCGTGTTGTAGGTTCGCGGATGGTGGGATGGTGCCATGATGAAACAATGATGCCGGGCGAAGATACGATGGAGTCACGAGTGAGCAACCCTCGTTGTGGGTGGTTTATGGACCTATCGGCGACGGCGTACTCGAGGTTCTTCATACTCCAACGGCTTTCCAAACGAGCTCGTATTCATAGAACTTGTGGGGACGGCAAATAGATCGCGATGCATGAGATGTACGGCATTGGTTGCAAACTTGTAGGGGTCAAGAACTAAGAAGATGGTGATCTGATGAATAAAGCGGATCGGTTCGGGTTCGAATTCGAAGCTTCATTTCATTGGGCTGGGTTATCGGTCCCTGCGGGAGTGTTCCCCGCACCACTGCCGGTGGAGGAGAATAGACCGGGAGACTGGCCTGCTGGATTGACGAGTTCGCCCTCGATGTGGGCTTGGTCCTGATCCTCGTCCGAACTCTCTTCGTCGTCGTTGTCCTTTCCATCTTCCATGATCGCGTCATCCTGATGGTGAGAGTCTTCACTGGCGTCGGGAACACCTGCGGACCCTGCGCGGCCGAATCTGGGATCCCACTCGAGTTCTTCTGGCTCCTCGACCTCCACTTCGACTCGTTGTTTCCACTCATATCTTTCGCGGAGCATGGTGACGGCGCGTATGGCTCGATCGACGCGTTGATCATGTGCCGCTCTGATCTCGGCGCACTCCCTCAACACGTCTTCGTATTCTGGCTTCTTAGGCTGGACATGAATGCCATACCCGAATCCATTTGTAGGCGCCGGCGGAGGAGCACCGAGTACGCCGAGCGAGCCTCTCGTGCTCATATGTTCGGCCAACCGTCTAACGGTCTCGTTCTCCATTTTCAACACATCTAGGGTCTGCTGGTTGCGCAGCAGAGGAGCTGCCTCTGTGTCGAGTTCTTGTTCGGTCATAGGACCCATTGGGTGGATAGCTATGCGCTCATAGATATTGTGTTGGGTTGTAGGACCGCCGATGTATGTGGGGCGGATGGTTTGTGTTGCAAGGAGGGCGGTGGAGAAGTTGAGGGTCTGGGAAAGGAGGATGTTGTACTTTGAGAGTATGTCTGGCCAGGGAGGCATTGCGGCGAGATCGTTGTTTTTGATTGTCCAAGCAAGAGCATTGATAGATTCTATGATCTGAGTTGCTTTGAACTTGAGAGACTCTAGCTGAGGGACGGGGAGCGATGCTGGGGCAAGAGTTGGCGGAGGGATGGGTTCTGCATGTTGCTGGGCTGGATTTGGTACACTCATGATTGTGTTCCCTGAGGGTTATGTGAGGATACAAGATGTGTGTAACTGTGCCTGCAAGTGTACCAAGGGGCCGTCAGAAGTGCAACCCGCCGCTATGGCTGCTGCGACTCGGACTGCCTACTCGGCCCGCTCGTCCCGAATCAGCAGGATCAAACATATACAAATTCTGTGTCTTCTCCGACTAACCCAAATATTGTTTATATTGATCCATGACGCAAGTTCTGTTGACAGCTGTGTTATTTTATCTCTTTCCTCCCGGCTTCCAGCACCTTCCTAAAGATCGTTAACAACGGCAGCGCCTCCACTGTTGCAGCATGGCGCCAATGACGGACACGTGTGCTTGCGGGCTGCGCCCAGTTCCCCGGAGGTAGCAACCACTGACATCATACTGGTATCCTCTTCATCAAAGAACTTCAGTTTGACTCTCTTGAAAATCTGTGTCAGTTAAAGTTTACCCGGTCCTGGTTACTTTAGTAGCTTTTATTCGGTGAGCGCTTTAGGAGTCTCCGTCAACCGATTTCATCGTGTGGGCCGACTCTGATACGTGGCGACGGCCAGCTTTATGAAAACACCTGGTCTTGTCCTCCTCAGCTCTCCTACTAGCACGTAAATAACCTAACCAAAGGGTGGTCTTCTAGCATGCAATTTTCGTTTCTCTTCCACACCTGCTTTGATATTGCGTGACGAATGGGTCCCTGTGTCGTCATACCTCCATGCGTCCATCAAACGAAGTTCAAGTCAGTTTTTTGACAATCGTTGACAAGATATTACCATCTCTACACGGTCGACCAGTCATGGGCACTGTCAGTGACTGCCGAAACCCAGAACACTGATCAGGGAGGTAGAGTCTGGAAAAGACCCTTAGCAAATGCTTTGATGCCGCCCCTTTACGACTTCTCTGATGTTCTATGATCCCCGCAGGGGAGCGGATGATTCGAACAGGCGAACGAAATTTCCACACAAAGCACTTGTTTCCACATCCGACCTAGCGTTCTGGTTCGCTGATCTAAACTTAGAGCCTCTTAAACACCTTCTAAACCGTTCTCTTCTCCCGTGAAGAGGCAGCTTCCACGAGTTCCGCCAGAATTAGAATGAGTATGAGCGAATTGGAAGATATCGTATCTGGATTTTTCGATCAGCACCTCCTGGCGTGTCCGAGAATTTTCAGCTCGTTATCTTTCTCTCAATATTGCAGCGTTGTTGATGAGCGACGGGCCATCTTGAGGCCCGACTTCTTTTCTGGGCATGAGTTTCCCCGGCAGTAAGCCGGATGATGCTGATCCCACTTAGGCGATTGAACCAAACACTGATCCTGGTACGGCCCTTTGCAGGGAACCCTGGGAGACCATCCAGTTCACTAGCTGCATCGCCCTCCTGGCCCAACCCAAAGGTATTGCCAACAAACTCCGCCTACCCACCTGGTTACACTTTTTCCTTCACTTACCACTTTCGTAGCTCCGTGATGTTATTTTCGGGACAATCAATTGAAAGTGGCCACTGTGTCAATGGTCCCTTCTTCATGTCTAATACTCCATTTTGATGTTACCCGAGTTTGTTCATCTCGAAGAACCCTTTGCGTGTAACCTGGACAGGTCCTCATATATTCCATTACAGAACCCCGATCGTTTTCCCAACACCCTGGTTATCTGCCTAGCCCTCTCCCCCCTTTCCTACGTTCTTCCTCCTTTCTACGAGGCTTCAAGCCTTACATCCTGATGACTTCCGCCAGTACTCTCTTTGGTCTGTCAGCCTTGATGCTGGCAGTCCTTCTCTACTTCCGAAAGCCGAAACAAACCCTACCACTGCCACCAGGGCCCAAGAAATGGCCTCTTATCGGAAATCTGTTGCAACTCCCCACGTCGTTCGAGTGGGAGACCTACGCGCACTGGAGTGAGGTGTACAGTACGTGCACTACGTGACTTACTCTCTCGTATCGAAGGAATTGAACGTGTATCTCTTTGCAGAATCGGACATTCTCCACGTTGACGCTGCGGGCTCATCGATCATCATCGTCAATTCCTGGAAGGCCGCATATGATCTATTTGAGAAAAAGTCAAGCCTCTATTCGAGCCGGTATGTCCACCTTCGTCTCTATGCAGTCCGCGTGAGATTCACAAATGAATTGCTGCATACGTCCAAAAGGGCCGAGAATCAAATGGTACTTCTGTGAGTGGAGTTTTATTCGTGAGAGTGCGGTCCGATGGAGGAGGGTGACACAATGTTACTGGTTTATTAATGGCGACGTTCTTATCACAGGTCTGGTTGGGACTGGCTTTTTGGGTTCATGCCGTACGGCGAAGCGTGGCTTGAACGACGGAAGCTGTTCCAAAAACACTTCCACCCTTTGGATAATGCGAGCCATCACCCGCGTGAGCGCGAATACGTTCATCAGATGTTGCGTCGGCTTCTCGACACCCCGGAAGAATTCATGGACCATGTACGACAGTGCGTGTTACTTTCTTTTTGTTCTGTCGGATCTTCTGGTGCTGACAGTGATGCAACTTTTTGTGTTTGCTTGATTGTAGTATGATGGGTGCCATTACGATCTCTCTCGGGTATGGTATTGAGATCAAGCCCAAGAATGACCCCAATATCAAGGTCGCTGATGAAGCGGTCAAGGGATTAGCAGGAGCAGCTAATTTTAGTGCCTTTTTGGTCAACTCGATTCCTATGTTGAAATACGTCCCTTCGTGGATGCCTGGAGCGGCTTGGAAGAGGCAAGCGGAGATTTGGTATGACTGGACTATGAAGATGCGCAACGTCCCTTTCGAAAAGTCTCTCCAGCAACTGGTGAGTATAGGGGGTTCCTGTCCTATTTTGGGTGACTGAGTGGAGTCTAAGGCCGAAGGAACTGCGACGCCTTCGCTCGTGACAAACTGTGTTACGAGTCTAGACGAATCCCAGGACCGAGAACACCAGCTGACTGTGATCAAGGACGTAGCAGGCAACTTCTTTGTCGGTGAGTCGGTCGTTTTACTGCATCGTGTGCTCGTATTGCGATTCTTTCGGCAGTCCTATTAACAGCTCGATTTTCCAGGGGGTGCTGATACCACGGTCTCCGCTATCAATACATTCTTCTTGATGATGGTTTGCCATCCAGAGATCCAAGCGAAGGCACAAGAAGAACTCGACCGAGTGATTGGGAATGGCCAGCTTCCTGATTTCAGCGACGAAGCGGCATTGCCATATATCAGTGCACTAGTGAAAGAGACGTTGAGGTATGTTGTCATTTTACTTTGCGCTCGAATGTTTGGGTGTATGATCAGGATTCTGATTCGCGGATCTTTCTTGCTTTTCACTGCCATGCGCGTCATTTTATCTACAGGTACCAGGCAATCACTCCGTTCGGTGCGTTTCACTTTCTCCGTGTTTGACATGAGATGCTGATAGTTTGACAGCGATACCCCACTACCTAAGCGAAGATGATGAATATAGTGGATACCACCTGCCCGGCGGCTCTGTAGTACTTGGGAACGTTTGGTTCGTGAAAATCATGAGCATGAACGGAAGATGGCTAGTCCTAACATCCTCATTAAATAGGGCAATTACACATGACAAAGCAGATTACCCAGAGCCTCTAGAATTCAAGCCAGAAAGGTTTCTCAAGGATGGAAAAATAAACCCAGAGGTGCGGGAACCAACTGCGGCATTTGGATTTGGGCGGAGGTGCGTCCCGTTCTCTTGGCTTTGTCGGCTACGATCGGTGTCTATGCCGCGTTGAATATAGAATTGAATGCCTGATGACGTCGTTTGCAGAATATGTCCGGGAAGACACATTGCCATATCTTCACTGTATCTGAGCATTGCTTCGATACTGTCGGTGTTCAAGATTGAGAAGGCGATTGATGATCATGGCAATGTCATTGAGCCATCCAAGGAGTACATCTCGGCCTTGATTCTGTGCGTCTTTTTTGCTACTGTTGTCATATCAAGGGTCTGTGGGACGCTAATGCTTGACGTGATAGACATCCTACGCCGTTCAAGTGCAGCATCAAACCTCGGTCCAAGGGGGCAGAGACGCTGATCAAATCTATTTCCGACTCGTGACGCACGGGTTGCGTGTTACAAGGAAAGCGAAGGAGAGAACGCGGGAGGGGGGAGTTGGATCTATACTAGTGCATTGACTATTTATATAGTGTCTAGGCCACAGGGGGATGCGAAGAAATGTTTGCGCGGCAGAGGAAATACATGTACATAGTTGTTTTGTTCTGTATTGACACGTGACCGTTCCTTGGCTACAGTCCAAACTGACGACAGGGTTGTTTGCTTCCTGTTCAGTGTCTCTTCACAATGTTCTACAGAATTTCTCTCGCCGCCGCGAGACGCGTCGCACCATTTCCTACAGTCGCCCGCTCTCTTTTGACACGTCCGATTTCTTCCACTCCTACCCCCCCCTCTCCCGCAAAGTCTAGCGCGTCTACAACCAAATCCAGCTCCAAGACTGCCACAAAGACGACCACAAAGTCAAAGGCAAAGGGGACAAAAGAGGCAAAGGATACCAAATCAAAGCAAACTAAGAAGGCGAAGACAGGTACACGGCCATCACGTATTTCTCCAGTATGGCAAAGTTGACCATGATATGTTGTAGGGTTCACCAGGGAACAGCTGAAAGTCCCTCGGAGGCCCTCAGCAACTTCATATATGACTTTCGCGATTGAAGAACGTATGAATATGCCCAAAGCAACCACTCTTGAGGAGAGCCAAGAGCAATCAAGGACTATTGCACAAAAATGGAAGACCCTAAGCCCCGAGGAGAAGAAGGTCAGCTTTCGTCCGTCTTCCTACTCAACTTATACTTTATACCTCGTAGGCGTACGAGGCCAAGGCTGCGGAACAAAACGAAATACTCGCCAAGACTTGGAATGAATGGCTGACTAGCCTTGACAGCGCCGTTCTTCGCGAAATCAACGCGAGGAGGAGGGCGGCTGGCAAGCCCAGAATTCTTCGTCCCAGTGATAGTCCTAAGAAGCCTGTGTCTGCTTTCCTCCGGTATGTTGCCCTCTTCATGACCTCGTATATCCCCATTGATAGGAATGTCCCAGCTTCCTCAACGAGTACAAGCTCGAGAATCCGTCGCTTGTCCCTCTGGAGGCTGCTAAGCAGGCCGGTGTTGCATGGCACGCATTACCGCAAGAGAAGAAGCAGGTACGTAATGCGTATCCACCGTGTCTGTACATCTACATCGGGAAAGACTAACGGTGACCCCCAGGTATATTTAGACGCCTACGCAGCAGACAGAAAGGTCTTCGCGCTTGAGCAAGAGGCACATGCCAAGGCTCAGGAGTTTGTATAATCCTATGAATTGTGACATGGACCGCTCGAATGTAATGAGGCATAGTGTTCTGTCCTAGTCTAATTTATCTTCTGAATAAGCCGCTCTCCCGAGCTAATAACATGGCGCGTCTTTCAAGGCGTCAACGCTGTCAAGAATAGTCTTCTCGCACCATGCCCTCTTCTCCTTCAGCTCGTCTGCGTCACCCAAAGCTCGGATCTCGTACAGCACCAACAGCGCCAGGAACAGATCATACCATATTCTCTTGGTATTCTGTCTGGGGAAGATCGTCAATGCGCCACCGCCGCCGCCGATGTAACCTTCTGCCATGGCCTTGCTTGGGTTGGGAGGGATGAAAAAGCTCTCGAGGAGGGGATCTCCCCAAAGCGCATGTGGGGCCACAGGAAGGATCGCAGCAATCTCGAAGCGCCAGGGATCGTCTGGATCTGAACGTTTTGCAATGAAGATGTCATCCTCCGAACCAGTCACCCACACTAGACTCGGCACCTCAACGTCATCAAAGAGGGAGAAACCGATAGCACGAGAGTGATACAATCTTATCTTCTCGTATGGAATCTCAAAGTCAACTTTGATGTCCCCCTTTTCGAAATGGGATATCAATCCCTCGAGCAGAGATGTGAAGGTCTCTTGCCAGGAGTATGAAGGGTCTGTGGGTTCCTTGAGCGAAGGAACACCAAACCAGTCGTTTTGCACGTTTGAATGTAGTTGCCCGAGGAGTTTACCCAACTCGAGATCGATGAAGGCGCTGGCTTTTTCGGAGAACAATCCGAGTTTGCGGGCGTCGGCGATGGAGACTAGGTGGTCGGATGTGGTGTTTGTCGTGCCTGAGAGGAGGAAGTGGTATGGGATCAGGGAGAAGGAGGTATCGAGAATAGATTCTGCGAGGGGTATCTCCGTCTTGGAACGGATGAGGTTGAGAAGGGTGTGGATTACTGGAAGGGAGTTAGGGTTGTATTCCGATGGAGGGGTTGTGGGTGCAGCGATGGTAAGGAAACATGCACAAGGCGTTTGGTGGCGCAGGGCCGCCGTTGGATGACCAGAGGTATCATTGTCTACAGGGCTGGTTGTGGGCCCAGGTTTGATTAAGTTTATAATGTACGTCCTCGTGCTTGCCGTGAAGCTGTGTAAGGAATAGAACAGAAACCACGAGTCAGTCGGATTGCTGGATCTAGAGTTTGGTCGAAGCCGGAAGGAATAGCATACCTGTAGCCCTTGCTCCTGATGTCGGTGAACTTGGATACCGTGCTCCGGTCATGTCCAGGCAGAAGTTTGTGCACGATCAATTGGGCTTGCTCGTGCGTGATTTCGAGTGTAGTGGGGAAGGGACATGGAGAAGGCGTGGAGGTATTCTTTGTTGCTGCCGACTCTGCCATACGTATAACTTAGCGTGCTGTGGAATCCCTGGATCGATATAAAACAATGGCAATGTTGTTGCCTGGTGTCACTAGGACGGATCGAAAGAGATCTGTTGGACAAGCCGCACCCACCAATACTTGAGAGAATAACTTTTTGGCACTGACTATCAGGTGGAGGTGGTTTCAGGGTCGGTCACTTCCGTAATCCCGAAAATAACTATTTACAGAAAAGGTTAGTTCGTTGATATGTTGCAAACCAAAAGTGGGCACTCGATGTAGTTGACGAGAGGCCGAAGATTTAACAGTAGAGCCAGATAACATCACAACAGCACAACCGGTAGTTTCCTGACGCCCTTGTTCGCTTCAGTGGTCAGGAGGGAAGCCCCTGACAGCGACTTCTATTGTGGATAATTTGGACTCGGATCCCGCAATCAACTGAGTCGAGGACGGCTCCAGAATACTTGCAACTATCATTTATCAAACGCGCCGGCAATAAACAACACATCAACCCGTTCCTAAACCTTAACCGGCACGCCGACAAGGACAAAAAACCCAGTGCCCTAAAACAATACAAAATTCATTTTCGATATTCGTCAAGGTAGCCATCATGCCACGAGACAAATGCTACTATAGACCCTACAGCAAGCGGCCCTGTTCATTTATTGCAATTTCGACCAACAAAACCGGTGCCCACAAAACATGAGGTTCTCAAATTCCCACCATGACCCACCACAATATCAGACAAAAGTTCCCAGAAGAAGTGCTTTCGACGAAGTGGCGTTTGTATTCTTGACCTAGGGGACTCAGCACCTCAGGAAGAAGTGTTGTACTCCGGCTATGGGCATCGCGGCGCACTCCCCTAAGACACGGCTGTAAATAGGGCGGCCAGGTTGTGAGATGGGCCCTCCGGCGTTTCAGCCCTTGGCAGATGGATCATTCCATCCATCGTTCAACTGGATCATTCGACGATCTTCTCGCACCAAAAAGGAATCCTTGACAGCAAACTTGCTCGGATGGGGCAGTAAGCCCACAGGGGCCGCTCGTGAGTTGTATACTGGCATGGCAAGTCCGACCCAATGAGATCCCGGTGACAGGCCCCTTTGTGCGCGTGGAATCCATGAATTGGGGGAATGCTGTGGGCTTTGTGAAGTAGCGGTAGAGGACAATAAACAATAAATAAACGCACACCTACAATCTGAGAGAAATTGGGTATAAAAGTGTGAACGTGGCACGCTTGCTAATTGTCCCCTCCTGTTGTGTTGGCGGTGGCCTAGTATGAACGCTACGTGCGCGATCGTTCACCCTCTCAAAGTTACCACAGTTGCAAGGGAAACTCTACGACAAATGCCGGACTTGCTCACTGCGATCCCAATCTCTGGAGCATATCGATGGGTAGTTGAATTGCTCGGGTTCTGGGTCAAGATCAAGGCGTATCAATCCTTGAACCAGGGGCTCGATGTGAGCATCCCCCAGTGGTTGCGAGGAATTTTGGAGAGGAAGGATATTAGAGTCAAGGTCAGCAGTACGGATGCCATCTATGGTATGTCAACCGTTTCAACACCTTGTCTCTTGGGAAAGTCTAATGACATCGCATCCGTCTCTGCAGCGTGGATCACAGCCTGGATGACGAGCTCGCCTGAATGGAGTAGGTTCATTCTCTTTCACCATCACCAACCCATTGGTGTTAATCAGCGCGCACTTTCAGGGAACCAAACGGATTTCGAATTATCCTCAGACAAGTCCGGCAGGGGCCCACCGAACCTGATTGCCTACAGGTTCGATGGAAGGGTCCTCCCCGATGATAAACCCAGGGACTCGGAAGCCAACTATAATCCCTCATGCGGTGTTGAGTATGCGTTCCGGTTTAGGCATTGCGGGGTGACAATCAAACGAGAAGAGGTTGGAAAGGGGTGAGCAAGCAATCTAGTCCTCGAGGGAATCCTTGACAGAGACGACATTTTGCAGTTCCCCAGGTGACAAGACTGCTTACTACATCCGGTAAGCATTGTTTTCATCGGAAAAGTGTGTATGAGTCCGACTCGTCATTGTGTAGCATCGAGAAAGGTGATTGCCATATCCTGGACGAGTTCGTCGCGGCTGCGAAAGAAGCCTACTTAAAGCAGCTTGCCGGTGTGGTTTGTGTCTACCAAGCTGGATTGTCAGTATGGTTTCACGGCATTGGCAAGGTGAAGTAAGCTGATCGTCTATGCAGACACGATGGTGTGTGGACGTACCTCAAGTCGAACGAGAAACGGAATCTCGACACTGTCCATCTTGATGGCAACAAAAAGGAGCTGTTGTTGGAGGATGTTGAGAAATTCTTATCGGAAGGAGTGAAGAAGATTTACAAGGAAAGAGGGATTCCTTACCGTCGTGGTTACCTCCTGGTGGGCTGTGTCTCCCCTGCTGTCAACAAGCTGAAGCTCATAATAGAAATCGTCCATAGTATGGTCCACCCGGGACAGGAAAATCTACCATCGTTACGGCATTGGCTGGACACCTGGACCTAAAAGTCCACGTTTTGCAACTTTCCTTCACTGCGATAAGCGATCCCCAATTGAACGTATTGATGGCTGCATTGCCACAAAGATGCATTGTTCTCCTTGAAGATATCGACAAAACATTCTCCAAAGCAACAAGAACGGTACAAGGGCAGGAGTATGTCCACTTATTCATGACCACGAGGAGGAATAACTCATTTGTTGTAGTGAGACAGAAGGGGTTACACTTGGAGGACTTTTAAATGCGATGGATGGTTTGTGTGCCGTTGAGGGTCGTTTGTTGTTTGTGACGACGAACAACAGAGACGTCTTGGACGAGGCAGTCATCCGCCCAGGACGCCTCCACGTCCACATGGAGATTGGATACGCAACCAAAGACATGGCAAGGAAGTATTTCAGCAAATACTTTTCGGTTGGGACGTCGGCAACTGCTGAGGAAGTCGAAATGTTATCCGAGCAGTTTTCCATGCAGTTGCAGGACGGCTTTTCAATGGCCAAGTTAGAGGAGTATCTGTTGACACATGATTCGAGTCCCCAGGAGGCTGCCGCCCAATTTGCTGAGTGGCAAGGGGAACAGATCAGAAACCGAAACATACTTCACCAAGCAGAAAGTACCTGACCTTCCTTTAGCACGTTAAGTGTATCGTTAGATTGCTCCCTGCCACGGGTTGGACTCATTATGATAACAGGACATAGTGTATTGAATCATGTATTGGCTTCTTGTATCCATGTGGATGAATATACCTCTCGAACCAAGTCCCGGGGTCGGCATTCCCTGAAGTGAGTTTTCACCAAGCCAGTTGAGAGTTAAAGACTACAAGGAGATTAGAACTTACTTGGTTCTGATCGCCTTACGCCACCTTGTACCGGATTCATCACCGATTGTGGATTCCCGACTCATGTGATGAAATATGTCTACAGAGATTATAATAGCAATGACTCCGAATGAAGACATTGTTCTTGGACAAGGTATCAAGTCGGTAGCACACCGACAGGAGAAAGCCGAATCTCTATGTGTCGCTTTTGCTGTGCTTTGGCGCACATATCGCAGTCCGCCGTAATATGGCCCCATGATATTCGTGGTGCTAGTAAAAGTGTATGAATATGTGGTGTTTAATCTAAACTATATGTGTTCTTCTCCAGCTGACATACATAAGTCAATAACGGTTAGTAATGTGGTGGATAGCGACGCACCTCAGCCTCCAACTCCCGTCGAACACGATACTCCTCATCAGCTTTAATGACTAGATGGTGGTCGTCGAGATCCTCAATGATGAAGCTCTGCTTCTCGTTCATGACCAGCAGAATCTGCTTCACGGCGGGGTCACTACGTGATGCGTGTCAGTGGGACGCGCTAAAAACTCCACAAATAATATGCACCAGACCAGCAGGACACCTATGGCATTATGTGAAACGTGGAGTGAATTGATGATAGGGACCGGGTGAGGCGAGGACCGACCTTTGATTGCGCGCATGATGGAGGTTAGGAAGAAGAATGGGCCGGGGTAGTATCTGCCACCTTTCTCCGCAACTTCCAAAAAGGTATGATCAGCCGAACGTTTGCAACTACCCCTCTCAGATTCCTAACCCGAATGTCACTGCCGCTCAACACAACGGAGTCCTCGTACGTTCAGCACGCGGTCTGTTGCCGACCTAAATGTATCTGATAGCATCTCCAACCGCTTGCTCGATTTACATGTCCCGATCAATCTGGACTCCCCTGGTCCCCGTTATAATCATTCCGCATCCGCTCTCCCGTATCTGCAAAAATTTCTGCCATGCCTGATAGTGGTCCTAGTGTAGCGACTGTTGTTGACCAGTCAAAGCCTCTCGCACAACCAGGTGAGTCTATCCCTCCTGTCTCTCTCCACAACTCCCAATGGCGTCATCAATAGCGGCTTTGAGCTTGATCGAATCATCGAAGAGACTTGCTGCTTACACTGCAGTCGATCACCATGTAAAGCCTGAGCACAGAGTGAGTGTGTTCCTCAAACACGTCCGACGGTCATTCACGGGCACTAGATTATCGGCATTGGTTCTGGTATGTCGACATATGGAAGAACAATACAGGATGATGCAACCGTGTTCCAGGTTCAACTGTTCCCTACGTTGTTGAAAGGATCGTGCAGCAAGGTGCAGAGGCGAACAAAAACCGCGTTTTCATCCCTACTGGTACGTGTTCATTAGTTCCGCTTTTCACAACGAGACTTATCAGAACCTAGGTTTCCAATCCAAGCAGTTGATCGTAGAAGCTGGCCTCACCCTTGGTGATGTCGACGAATACCCTTCAATAGATGTGACCATCGATGGCGCTGATGAGTAAGTGCTTGGACCGTTTCTCGTCTCTTCGTATTCTCATCTTGAACAGAGTCGATAAAAATCTTAATTGCATCAAGGGCGGTGGAGCATGCCACCTGCGTGAAAAGGTTCTCGCAGAGGCCGCCAAAACGTCAGTCAAATTAATTCTTCTTCTGATTTTTCAAATCTCATTTTGCCGTATACAGCTTTATTGTTGTCGCTGATTTCCGTAAGAATTCGGAATACCTCGGTACCAACGTGTGCCTCGTTTGATTTCGACGTGAATGACTTGCTAACGCTTTCTTTCAGTGGGCGCCTGGTGTTCCTGTTGAGGTTGTCCCTTTCGCGTATGCCAAGGTATTGCGACAACTGAGAGAGTCTTTGGGCTCTCCGAATGCTGCGCTCCGCATGGCCGTGAAGAAAGGTAAGAGTTCTCAACTGATAAGTTTCTACCCAGGGTTGTGATCATATAATCCTTTAGCCGGACCTGTTGTCACGGATAATGGCAACTTTGTCATTGATGCACCATTTGACAGGGAAAAGATGGAGGATTCCCCAAAGGTATTTCTATTCCCCAACGATGTCTGGATCCTCCTGACTGTCCAAAAATAGGTTCTGACGCAAATCAAACTCCTGACCGGTGTCGTAGAAGTTGGTCTATTCTGTGGGATGGCGAAGGCCGCGTACTTTGGAAACCAGGTATGATCGGTTACAACAACATACATATTTCCGCTAAATCCAGTTAGGATGGGACTGTTACTATTCGACGGGAGGATGGAACTACAGAGCAAGTGAATGCTTAATCAATATAGAATCATCCGCGAACATACCCCCAAGCAACCACGGCCGCGGTAAACCTTGAATCATATCGGCTATTGTAATTACTGTCCTAAGAATAAATCCTTTTGAGCGAAAGCGTAAACTGGGTCCCCCTCTTGGCCTGTACTTCTCTCATTAGACGCTGATAAGCAGTGGTCGGCCGGATTCAGTTACTCGTTGTATCACGCTTCGTTTCGCATAAGAGACGATACGCCCGTCCAACTGCTCTGTGCACGGGCGAGAGAGCTGATTTAGTGTGTTGATTTGGATCTTACATCACAACGCCGGAGGCAGGTTCGGAGATGAGGAGGAGCAATATTCCCACGTGACTCGCGGATTCTAACCATCATCATGTCCGCTACAAAAGGGATGCAGGAGAAATCTTATACTCAAAAATCTCCCTCCCGACCCAATCTTTAATTCTTCCAATGGCAGAGGCGGATATCCTTAAAGTATCCATCCTCGGCAAGGATTCCATCCACTGTGGTTTCCACTTGATTCCTTACATTGCCAACACCGTTATCACCACCCTTCCTTCCTCCACCTATGTCCTCATTACCGACACTAACATTGCCAAGTTCCACCTGAAGGCCTTCGAAGATGGCTTCCAGACCACCCTCGACAAGCAGCCTACATCCGGATCCAAGCCCAGGTTCATCAGTCTTGTTATCCCACCCGGGGAGACATCCAAGAGCCGCGAAGGAAAGGCTCAGATCGAGGATTTCTTGTTGCTCAACAAGTGCACCAGGGACACTGTCATCCTGGCTCTTGGTGGAGGCGTCATTGGAGACCTTGTCGGATTCGTCGCTGCTACCTTGTAGGTTTCCGACTCTTCGCCCTTCAGCCATTGTTAACAACTTTTCCTAGTATGCGAGGTGTCCGTTTCGTTCAGATCCCCACCACGCTCTTGGCTATGGTTGACTCAAGTGTTGGTGGAAAAACTGCAATCGATACCCCTCATGGAAAGAACCTGATCGGCGCCTTTTGGCAACCCGAGTACATCTTCATTGATGCTGCGTTCCTGGAAACTCTGCCCCAGCGCGAATTCTCCAATGGTATGGCCGAGGTTGTCAAGGTGCGCACGATTCGTTGCCAACCTGTCATTCTGAATGCGATACTGATCCATCCGTGACAGACTGCAGCCATCTGGAACGAGAAAGAGTTCATCTCTCTCGAATCTCGTTCGGCCGAAATCTTCACCGCCATTCAGACGCCTTCCGAGAATTTCGCAGGCAGGACCAAGAGCACCCGCTCGGCCGCGCAGGACCTTCTCCTATCCGTCATCGTTGGTTCCATCTCTGTCAAGGCGCACATTGTCACCATTGATGAGCGCGAGACCGGACTCCGTAACCTCGTCAACTTTGGCCACAGTATCGGCCATGCCATCGAGGCCGTTCTGACGCCTACCATCCTTCATGGCGAGTGTATCAGCATCGGTATGATTCTTGAGGCTGAGCTCTCGCGTCAAATGGGCATCTTGTCCCAAGTCGGCGTTGGCCGTCTCTCTCGCTGCCTCAAGGCTTACAACCTCCCAATCTCCTTGACCGACCCCCGCATCGCCAGCCTCCCTGCTGCGCGTCTCTTGACTGTTGACCGCCTTTTGGACATCATGCGCATTGACAAGAAGAACAGCGGAAATGAAAAGAAGATCGTCATTTTGTCCAGGATCGGTGCTACCTACGAACAGAAAGCGACCGTGGTCAAGGACGCGCTTATTGCCAAAACGCTCTCTGAAGCCGCAAAGGTCGTTCCCGGTATCCCTTCGCACAACCCTGTTGTGATGTCGACTCCGGGTTCCAAGAGTATCTCCAACCGCGCTCTGGTCCTGGCTGCTTTGGGCAAGGGTACCTGTAGGCTGAGGAACCTTTTGCACTCCGATGATACCCAGGTTATGATGGCCGCTCTCAACGAACTCAAGGTAAGGTACCTCCTCAATTGAGACGTTCAAATTTCTAAGAAGTTCGGTCCAGGGTGCCAAGTTCTCCTGGGAAGACAATGGTGATACCCTTGTGGTCGAAGGTGGTGAAGGTTCGCTCGCCGTTCCCCCCAAGGGCAAGGAACTCTACCTCGGTAATGCCGGAACTGCTGCCCGTTTCCTCGCTACTGTTTGCACTCTCGTTCAAACTTCTCCCAACGATGATGCTGACGTCACCGTCATCACTGGTAATGCCCGCATGAAACAACGTCCTATCGGGCCCCTCGTCGCTGCCCTCCGAGCCAACGGCAGCCAGATCAAGTGTTTGGAGACTGACGGATGCCTCCCTCTCGCGATCGCACCTCAGGGTCTTAAGGGCGGTACCATCCAACTTGCTGCTAGCGTATCGAGTCAATACGTCTCGTCCATCCTGCTCTGCGCTCCTTATGCAGTTGAGCCCGTCACGCTCGAGCTTACTGGTGGCCAAGTCATCTCACAACCCTACATCGACATGACCATCGCCATGATGAAGACCTTCGGTATTGATGTCATTCGCCGGACCGACCCCGCCACAGGCAAACTCCTGGATATTTACGATATTCCCAAGGCTGTTTACATCAACCCTCCTATCTACAACATCGAATCCGACGCCAGCAGTGCTACATACCCCTTGGCTATTGCCGCTATCACCGGCACCTCCTGCACTATTGATAACATTGGCACCAGCTCCTTGCAGGGTGATGCGAGGTTCGCAAGGGAGGTCTTGGAAAAGATGGGTTGCACGGTCACGCAGACTGAAACGCAGACCACGGTTCAGGGGCCGCCTATTGGTACATTGAAGGCAATCGAGGAAGTGGATATGGAAGTCATGACTGATGCGTTCTTGACCGCTACGGCTGTTGCTGCTGTTGCCGATGGCAAGACAAGGATTCTTGGAATTGCGAACCAGCGGGTGAAGGAGTGTAATAGGATTCGGGCTATGATTGATCAACTTGGTGAGTTACCCTGGTCTTATTGAGGAACGGTGTTTTTGATGGATTCGGCAGCCAAGTTCGGTGTGGAGTGCATTGAGTTGGATGATGGTCTTGAGATTATTGGCAGGCCGATTCCCGAACTCAAGCGCGGCGTCAGTGTTCACTGCTACGATGACCATCGTGTAGCTATGGCGTTCAGCGTCTTGAGCACTGTCATTGAGGAGACTATCATTGAGGAGAAGCGCTGCGTTGAAAAGACCTGGCCCAACTGGTGGGATGATCTCGAGAACAAGGTCCGTCCCGCGTGCGTTGATGACATCATCACTCTTAGGATCTAACCATCTGCTCAGATCGGCATCAAGGTCGAAGGTGTTGACTTGGCCGGTTTGCAAGCCAAAGCTTCCGTCAGCGGAACGAGGAACTTCGATACCTCTGCCTCTGTCGTCCTCATTGGCATGCGTGGTGTTGGCAAGTCCTTCATCGGTCAATTGGCCGCCAATGCTCTCGGGTGGCCCAACATTGACGCCGACGACTACTTCACCGAGAAGAAGAAGCAGAGCGTTCGTGAGTTCGTGCATGAGAATGGTTGGCCGGCATTCCGTGAGGTTGAGGTCGCTGTCCTTGAGGAACTGTTCAAAGAGAAGGCCACCGGGCATGTTATTAGCTTGGGAGGTGGCATCGTGGAAACGCCCGCTGCGAGGGAGTTGATCAAGCAGTACGCAAACACCAAGGGTCCTGTTGTGCACATCACTCGTCCCTTGGATGAGATCATCACTTATTTGGGTGTCGAGAGCGCTAGGCCGGCTTATGGAGAGCCTGTCGCTGACGTGTATCACAGGCGCGAGCCTTGGTACGCTGAGGTCTCCAACTACGAGTTCTTCAACCCCGTTGGCGAGACCAGCGTTGTTACTTCGCCTTCTGCTGGTATCCGTGAGGAGGTCGCCCGCTTCTTTAAGCACATTACTGGCCAACGACCCAACCTATCACCGAACGTTGGCGCTGGGAAGCGCTCATACTTCCTTTCCTTGACATACCCCGATATCACACCTGCGCTCCCGATCATTGAGGAGCTGTCAGAGGGCGTTGATGCTTTGGAGCTGCGCGTCGATCTCTTGAGGTCTATCAAAGATGCAGATAGTGCTACCTATGCCATTCCTTCCTCCGAATATGTTTCTACACAGCTCGCTGCTCTCCGTCGCGTTACTTCCCTCCCCATCGTTTACACTGTCAGGACGGTTTCGCAAGGTGGAAAACACCCAGACAAAGGGGAAAAGGAGGCTTTGGAGCTGCTTGAGCTCGGTTTGAAGGCCGGTGTCGAGTACCTTGATGTCGAGATTACTTTGCCTGAGCAAGGTGTCCGCCAGCTTGTGGCGAAGAAGGGTTCCTCAAAAGTCATCGCGTCGTACCACGACTTCAGCGGCAACCTCAAGTGGAACTCGGCTACTGTCAAGGAGAAGTACGATATTGCGGAAGGGTTGGGTGATATCATCAAGATCGTCGGCACTGCCACCACTATCCAGGACAACTTTGAGCTATACAACTTCGTCGCCCAGGCCAACACCAAGCCCAACGCGAAGCCTATCATTGCCATTAACATGGGCGCTCAAGGCCAACTCTCTCGAGTCTTGAACGAAACTTTCACTCCCGTTACCCACCCCCTTCTTCCTAACAAGGCCGCTCCTGGTCAGCTTTCGTTCAAGCAAATTCAGGAGGCTCTTACTCTTGTTGGACAGTCCCCTGCGAAGCAGTTCTACCTCTTCGGCAACCCCATCGCCCACTCCATGTCTCCCACTCTGCACAACTCGGGTTTTCAGGAGCTGGGTCTCCCGCATGAGTACAGCTTGCTGGAGACCCCTACATTCAACGAACAAATCAAGGAAGCTATCGCAGCCGCTGACTTCGGAGGAGCGTCAGTGACCATTCCATACAAGCTCGACATCATCTCTCTCCTCGATGGACTCACCCCCGCCGCAAAAGCAATTGGAGCTGTCAACACCGTCATCCCGACTACCTCCTTCGATGGCAAGCGCGTGTTAGTCGGTGACAACACAGATCGGCTGGGCATTCGCGCGTGTATAGTTGCTCAGCTCTCGACTGGTGTCGTGAAGAATGGGTTGGTCATTGGTGGTGGTGGAACCGCTCGCGCTGCTCTCTATGCTCTTCATGCGCTCGGCGCGGAGACCATCTACCTTTGGAACCGGACGAAGAGCAAGGCCGAAGAACTTGCACGCGCTTTCCCCGAGGCCAACATCCAAGTCTTGGACCGACTAGGCGCATGGACATCTACACCTCCCAACGTGATCGTCGGCACCGTTCCTGCTTCCGCCACCACACTCCAAGAAGGCACTCCAGGCGCCACGCTGCTTACGAGCGACTTGTACCAGTATCGTGATGGCCCTGCTGTCGTCGTAGACATGGCATACAAGCCCGCTGAGACACCACTTCTTCAACTCGCTGCTGCTGCTCCGAACTGGAAGACGGTCAGGGGGTTGGAGGTGTTGCTTGAGCAAGGGTATGTGCAGTTTGAGCTGTGGACAGGGAGGAGGTGTCCACGCAGGGTTGTTGGTGAAAAAGTGAGAACGAAGTATGACTCTGCATGATTTTAGTAGACTTTTTGGCATTACTAGAAGAATATTGTACGATCTAAACATTAAGTATATCATTTGTTTGTACAGATCCAATACCTGAGCGAGCGCAAGTTACTTCAGGAGGAAAGCGGGTACACTGATTTGGGTAGGTAATGGTTTTCAAATGTACGAAAGTGTGCGGTTGCATTTCTTGGATAGTGCCTCGGTGTATAACGGTTTGGATGTCCAGAGTACCACGGAAAACTACGTCCCGTCTACTTCCCTTGTCGTTCCAATTTTGAGATAAGTGGTGATCTGAATTAGTTTCTCAGCAGTCTTGTGGTCAGGGAACGCTTAATCCTGTATGTTGACTTCGCGTGGAAAGAGCTTTCCTCCCTCCAACTCAGGAGTAACCTCCTTTCCTTCCATAACCTCAGATCCCAAAGGTTCAGTTTCAATAGCACTCCCGACCAAACACGTCCCGAGGGTTGAGCCTCTATGTACGTCAGATAGTCCCATGAGTCGCCTTTGTTCTTGAGGGATCGTTGTGCAATCAGAGCTGGACGGTATGTATTTACTGGAGGTTAGGGTTACCGATAAACTCGATAGATAGCCAAGGTCATGTGTATGCGAGCCGACATCTAGGCCGCTACCAGCCGCTCTTCTGAAACTCCGCAGGCTAACAGCGGTCACTGAGGTGGTTGCTGTACGATTTGGACGCGATTGTTGTTCCCAAGGTTCAGACCAAGTTCGAGATGTCGCCCAAACGTCCATTGCAAGATGTTGAAGAAGTCATCAAAGCCATTCCCCTGCCGCCTGGCTGGGTCAATACACTGGTCACTCATCCAGATATCGCCGTGATCCTCGCCCATATCGCCCAGCAGGCCGGGGTAACTGACAATCCATTCAAACGGAGCAAGCTTGACCTTCCGTCGTTCTCGCGGACCACTTGGGAAGATGTCTCTACTGAGCTAAATCTCCCTGCCTCACCCAGTCTCCTCAATTTAAGACCAAAATTCTCGCCGCCTGCCTGTTTCCTGCCTCCGTCTCTCCATAAGGCAATGTTTCAAGCTGGGTGGCAAGCCATGGACGTGTACCAAGAAATAGGTCATCAAGACCGTGAGGCTGCAAGAGTCAAGCTTTTCGAGCCAGTAAGTCATCAATCCATACAATTGCAAGGTGGCTAAGCCAACTGTTAGAACTCAATATTCAGACAATACCAGTGTATACTGATCAATGTTGAATGAATTGAGAGTCTTATACTGATTTATACACACGTTGATAATAGTAGTGTGGTTTGTATTCGCTCAAATCAATGCTTGTGTCAAGTCTCCTTGACATAGTAGGAATTAGGGTTTGTTTGTACATATTATATCTATAAGGTGGTAGGCATGAAACTTGGTGTCCACCAATATACTTTTGCACTTCAAAGGTGCATTTTGTCATTTCCTTCAACACCAACAACCCTAGTGGCTCGTACATATTATCACCTTGTTCAAGGGGAGGGTCATTGATAAGCCTGAATCTGATATGCCTCATACTGAATATTCAGTGGGAGGATCTGTGGAGCATGAGGTATGTATGCATTCATTGTCATTAATAAACATGACTCAATCTCTCTTAGATCATTATGATTGGGGGAGCCTTGTTCCTCATGATTGAAACAAAGAATGGAATAGTGAAAGATGTCAATTTCACTCAGCTATTTCTTGAGCTTTTATGTATGTTGTTTTGTGACTGCACTTTCATATTCTGACCATCCAAATAGCAGCTGTAGAGTTCAATAAGAAGTTCAATTTTGGTGAACTGAGAGTTTATGGCCTTCTAACCAACCTCATCATATTTAATTTCTACTCCTATCATCCGCCAACCAAAACTTTCAATTTTGATGAGGAAATTACTATCAATACCTGATGTGATGATTTCTGCACTGGCATGATACAAAGTGAGGCAAACCTTATTGAATCTGATATGTGCTCTAATTCTCTGTTACCTTTAGTTGCAAACAAAGTTTTCAGTGTGATCATGCATGCATACATTGAGAGTCTCCAGGCAACTACTGAAGCAAGCAAAAAGAAATCAGATGCAGGAGATGTGTGTGGCTTTCTTGCTCCCTTGGCTGAAACTGACTGTTTATACCATTAGCTGAGTGTTGTTGGCTCTGGGTTGGCACACCAACTATTGCAGAAACCCTCTATTATCTCATCAAATGTATGTTACTTTCCATTTCTCTCACATACTTTCACTTCATGACTTTTTTTTTGGATATAGCCTGACTCTGGAGCTGAGATTAAATCTTGCCCATCTCTGTCAGCTTGGGAAAAGGGACTTGTTGAAGCTGAGATAGCTTACTCCAAGCTCCAGCAAGGGACTGATAATTTGGAAAACTTGGAAAAAACTGCATTAGAAGGGCTGAAACATCTGACTGCAAGGTAAGGCTTCTTATTACTTTTACCCTTATCCCTGCTGACACATGTCCTTCACTGGAAGTGTCTATCACCTGCCCTGAATTTCACAATCTACATCAGACATGCAGCCAGCATCTCCTGAGGAGTTAGAATTGCTTGCAGATTCTAGAGTCAGACAATGGCATCAGGATTTCTTTAAAATACAGGAGCACTCAAAACCATTGTGAAACTTTCATATTACCCAGTCCTTGTACTATATTTCAGTACAACTCAAGAGTAACCTCCTTTTCTTCCATAACCTCAGATCTGAAAGGTTCAGTTTCAATTGCACTTCCAATCAAACATGTCCTGAGTGCAAGGGTGGGGAAAATATTTTTGCTACACTGTGAGAGGTTGACATTTCCCTGAATGGACCTTCAATAGAGCTGGCAGTCAGTTATTGGAGGTCAGAAGGTTCCACCAACAATGTCTGGCACAGGATGTGTCACTGGGCATGACAGTCATGTGTCTTCAGCCACCATTTATCCTACTACCAACACCTCAATGGCTGAATACATCTCTTCCTATAATGTCCCAGCACTCACAGATAGATATCCAGTTCTGTAGGATATTGAAAACATGCAAGCAGTGTCTGAACATATACAATGTGGCAGTCTCATTAGTGCAGCTACCCTCCTTAGGGCTGAACAGGTATACAATTCTCTCAAGCTATGCCAACATATATACATGAAAGTCTCTTTAATAGTTTTCTCTTACTCTCATCTGTAGCCAAGGCCAATGACCATATCAACCAGGACCTAATTCAAACTGCAGAAGCAGGAGTGGAGCAGCTGAAGTGTTGTGGTAGGAAACTTGTTTGTATGTGTTGTTATTTTTATATCTTGATTGAATAGATGCAGATGCCCAATTCCTAGTCAAAAATAATGTGAATGCTATCCTCAACACTATTACAGAGCTTCATGCAGAAATGTGCAATCTCACTGGACAAGCAAATCATATGGATACTCATATTATATGTATGGATATTCACACTATCCACATTGAAAGGTGATAACCTCCATTAGAGGTGAAAGACAAGTAAGTGCAGCCAAATCCAACAACTGCTAGGCCTTGTAACTGACATGACACAATCAGAGACTCAGAATGAACAGAAAGAGAATGTAAGGGTGTGCCCTTACACTTAATTCAAAAATCAAATAACCCATGTTGCTGTATTATATTTTGATACCATTCTTGTTTACCCATCACTCCATCATATATTTGTACCTACTGTTTATTAGGGCACTTTGGTTGTCAGGGACAACTGACCTTTGCTTGTGCCACATAGTCTCCCAATAAATGGGTTTGAACTATTTGGTGTGAGCATGAGGTCTCTCAACCATAAAGCTAGAAGCTTTACATTTTTTTAGTTCACTGAGTGGACTAATACATGAGCAAAATGCCCTATAACACCTAAACACTGTGTACATATGGCAACAAAAATGACAATGCCCAACAAGCTTTGATGTGATAACACATTGGATTCACCACCCAGGGGCAGTAGCCACACTGATAATAATGGAGGAAAGGGAAATTATCCCCTCTCCAGACTATTTAAATTAGAACCCATTGACAATAGTCAACATAACACAGAGAATCTGACTACAGGAGCTAACACTGCAGCTGGGAACAACTCCCATACTCTGCCACCAATAGAAGAGGAGAGTAAGCAACCATTGTCACTCAACAGGGCACTATTGCCCAAATTTAACACTGCAATAGCAAGTGAATTATATACACTCAAAGAAAGAATCTCCCTCATTTTTGATGTGAATCATGTCAAAAGTCCTGTAAGAAGGGCAGAACTGTGATTCCACACAGAAGAATATACCATTGAGCTGTTTAAGAGCTTGATGGATATACTAATAGACCCTACATCAGAGATGTATAAGAACCTCCTATGTAAAACAATTAAATGACTTGCTTCACTGTATAAGGCAGTGAAGCAACATAAAGAGGAATGGCCTGAAACTCCCATGAATGAAATCTATCAAGCCATGCCTACAGCTTGATCAAGGAAACAAATGGATGGCACAGGTGATGAGCACCTGTACAACCCTCTTTCACAGGCAGAATCACCATCCAATGCTGACCCTATGGTGACACATGGTGGCACCCTTGACAAAGGAAAAGCACTGATCAGAGGAACATCATCCTCTGCAGACCCAACCCCTTCAGAGTTGAGTATCACAACATACTCAACCCAACAAGCCTTGGATGAGCTATTTGCCCCTCAAAAGGTTGGTGAAAACAATGATGAATACTCTTGTCATCTAGAAAGCCAAACACAAGTGCTAACTGCCCTCAATAGGGCAATCCCCAATGCTTCTATTGCTCAACCAAGACCTATACAGAGTTCAGAAAAGCACTCTGTTAAAATTGATCTTAA
>JAEUWN010000110.1:0-66618 GCA_018524465.1 Podaxis pistillaris | reverse complement strand
ACCGTTGTGCTCGCGCCGTCTCGCACTCACGGAGTTTTCATTCACAGCATCCCCTGATATGGTCCAAGTGCTTCTGCAGTTCATCAAGTTCAAGGTTGAGGAAACGATCCTGGTCACCGTCAGCTGTGCGGTGGATGAGGAGCTCATCGACTGTGAGACGGCACTGTCGACGCAATGGAACGAATACGATGACCGGCTTCGTGGGTAAATATTCGAGAATGGCGAGGTACACAGGTTTGGACACAGTTATCATGAGAGGCGGGAAGTGGGGGATCGTGAATGATTGAATGTGGATCTCCATATTCAGTGGTTGCGCGCTAGTATCTCATCAAGGAAGTAAAGAAATGTACTTTGGTGAGAAATTGAAGGTCGTGTGCGACTTCGCACCGATCCACTCTCCGAGGTCCTCTGTGTTTGCAAGGGACACACCACATACAACAATACGCGTCGGGACCTTAGTCTGGGACGAGACATACCGCGTCCTCTAAATAATAACTTCAAAAACGTCGGTCCAATCTCTCCTCCAACCCGCTGGATCTCAGCCGCAATCAATAACCCGATATTCTGCGCGCTCTTCCTCTAGCGCCATCACCTCGACAAAACATCCCACTGAATCAGCGCGTCAGCATCCCATCCATCTAACCAAAAGCAGAAAAACTCACCTGCATAGGAATGCACGCGACCGCATCCGCCTTCTCAACAACAAATCCGCACTGGTCTCCCCGGTAAGCCCCGCAATCTCCTTCCCATCTTGCAGATTCCCGAATTTCCTCCTCCACCCCTCCATCCTTTGGGCAACCACCCCCTGGAACAGCTCAATACGCACCGCTCTCGGTTGTTCCCTCTTACTCCATAGCCGCAACAGCACGAACTCTGCACAAATTGTCTTGTCACTTCCCGTTGGAGCACCAATGGAGACGTCTCCGTTGGACGTATAAAGCGCTTGGAAAACTTGCGTCTGGATCTTGTTGAATCCATTGATGGTGCTGGGATAAATCGCCTCGAACTTCTTGTTGTGGAGTGCTGACAGTGGAAGAGCTTGAAGGTCGAGGAGGCAAGTGGGAGGCGGGAACTTGGCGGGGTGAATAAGGTGTTTGAAGCTTAAGGGTAGCCTGGTCTCGGAGTGCAGCCATCTGTCCAAAACGATAGAGATATATTCAAACGTGGGGGCAGTGAGGGTGATGTTATGCTCGTCCTTGGCATATCGTTGACGAAGCACAAAATTGTCATGGAACAAGATGATTTCGCCATCGACGTCCTCGAAGACGATGAAGGTCTCCGCAGAACTATGGATCCTTTCACCCCATCGGAAATCAGGGATGATGGAAAGATCGATACGAGGGAGAGAGCGAGTGATCAGTTGGACCTGAGCCTGAAGCCTACGCAAATACTCACTGCGGGTTGAGGAGAAGATATTCGAAAGCACTTACTGAAGTTTATGGAAACTGTGCACCAGTCTATGCACCAGCTTCCCAGCATTCGGAATGCCGATTAATTGCCCAATTTCAGGGGGCGTAAGGTCAAAGTATCGGTATCACGGCTATCACCAGTAAATCATTACTTTCAATCATGAGTGAGAGCAGATGGGGGTAACCGACGAATTGTCTGTCCTCAGCCTTCCTAATAATCTCGGGGGGAGAGGGACACCCTTGATCTCAGCGGAATCATAGATCCCTACATCCACTTCTCCACCATCTTCCATAGGTCCAGTGCGGCCTTCGCAGGAACAGCCCATCCGCGTTTGAAACAAATCTCAAACATTGCATGAAGGATACTAACTACATCGAGTTACATCAGAAATCAGAGTCACCCCTGGGAAAGGCAAAGACACTCACCGTCCAGTGGATTGCTGTATAAAAAACCCCTCGAGGAACCGTGTGACCTCTTTCAATTGGTCTTTGGATACTTTGGGGAGCATTCAGCTGCGGCGTCTAATACCCCGAGCAAAATGGCGGCTTGCATTTGACAACAGTGAGTGAGAAGACTGTGACCGTAGATCTCAAGGTCCTTGTTGGCGAGGTAGACGTGGTTGTACGTAAGGGGATGTAGCCCAGGAGGTGAAGCCGACTGGACTTGAAATGTCAATCACCAGGTGTTAATGCGAAGGGCTTGGAGACTTGCTGTCGAAAGGGCTGATATTGCAGGATTTGGTGCCGATAAATAGGAGAGGCGGCTGGGTGTCGTGTAGATGAGGCAGCTGCTGATCCGTTTACCTGTTTGGGCGCTACGACAGTACTGACGTGGAGTCTATGTGGTTGCGTGTACGCAGCTGTAATGGAAAGAGATACCTACCTGCACCACAATTCACCGAACGGCAAAAAGATGAACATACGCGTTACTCACGTCCTTGGCATCAACACCAATCTGCCTAACAATCTTCCCTGTGTCCCAATCCCCGAAAATCACACACTCAGGCCCATGAACATCCAAAACCGGACCACCATGCAGCCCATCCATAGCAAAGCCCCCAACACCCTTACCCCACTCCGATTCCTCTCTTGGAATTTCTTATACACCTTCAGCTTGATTTTATCCTCCAGTACCACATACATGTTAATATCAGACGCCCAAGCAAATGAGATACCATTACCGAAGTACTTGTTCCTCCAAGCGAGGGCGGTGTAAATGATGTATTCGCCATCGCTGACGACGGTGACGAAGCGACCGTTGGGGGAGTGGAGGAGGGACGTGGTGAAGATTTCGTGGAGCCGATTTCTTTGGTTGTGAGTGGGACCCGGGCCCCAACTGAGGTGGAGGTTGGGTCGTCGGTAGTGGAGGTTTGGAGGTTGCCTGAGAGGACTTTGTGGTTGCACGTGTAGATGAGCTTGCCAGAGAGGTCCATGGAGTTTGTGAGTTCGTCGCGGCCGAGCTGAGAGCAAAGAACAGATTAGGGTTATGTTTGGTTGGAAGAAAGGGAAGGAGACGAGCTCTGATAACGACGACACCTTCGTTGAAACCGATTGCAATTCCGTTGGTGCCTTTCCAGAGGCTGAGACACCATGCACGTTTGAGGATATAGTTGAGGCTATGTTCGGTGTGGTAGGTGCCGTCTTCACTTCGACTGATGATGATAGGGAGGTCGGGATGGAAAATGGCGAATGAGACATTGTTGGTATGGCCTTCCATTGTCTCTACACGGCTCCTGGGGAGGTAATCCCAGACTTTAATGCTCTTGTCGTCACCGATGGCGACCAGATATGGTTTATCTGCGCCAGGGTAAAAGTTGACGTAGTTGACGCCTTCGTCGTGGTCCTCCAGGGTAGTATTGGCTATCGGAGGACCGATGGACCGCATTTTGACGGTACGGTCAGGGCAGGCAGAGACAAAGGTGTTGGAGTCTTTTAGGTTAAAGGCGATATTCATGATGTGGCGTGTGTTACCCTCGTATGTCTACAAATCTCATTAGCAGTATTGATAGGTGCAGAGGGGGGGGGGGCGCTACCTGCGCACCTGGATTATATGCCACTGCTCGTCCCAGTCCCAGACTTTCATGGTTATGTCATCGCTGCCTGTAAGGACGATCGGCGCGGTAGGGTGGACAGCGAGACATCGGATGTAATCCGGTGAGCCTCAAAAGCGACGATTTTTTGCATGGGTGTCGTATTGGAGACGCGTAGCTAATAATCTTCTGAGCCTGCGACGAACCAGTTTTTTGCAGAGGAGGTGGTGATTAAGTGCTGGCAGTGGCGAAGTTGGGTGACGAGTGAGTGATACACAAGTCCACTTTGTCACATCAACCACCTTGCATCGTGGGGGTTCCCACCACCTACGTCATTGGCACCATCTGTTGTTCATGCTGTTAGGGTTTCCTCGACACCGTTGTGCTTGCGCCGTCTCGCACTCACTGTGTCTTTTATTTTCCAGCTTCCCCTACCTAAACTGAAAAAAAAACAGTATGAATGCCTCAGAATAATTCTATATGAGTAAACCACAAGTTATGCATTGAAATAGAAGTAACGTTAGGGAAACAAATAATACAATAAAAAATCCAAAACCAACAAGCATTCGCATTGCCTCTAGTGTCCTCTCCGTCCACCCCCATGGCTGTTAAAATGGAACTGGAACCCTCCCGGCCCACCGCCTCCACTACCACCAGGGAATCCACCAAATCCACCGCCAGGGAACCCGCCGCCAAAGAATTGAGCAAATGGGTGTCCACCCTGAGCGAACGGATTCCCGCCCATACCACCAGTAGGGTCATTAGGGTCATCGCCGGCATCGAACCTCGCTCGCAGTTCCGGATTCGAGAGAACCTCGTACGCCTCGTTAACAGCTGCCATCTTCGCTTCAGAACCGCCCTTATCAGGGTGAGCGACTTTCGCAGCTTGGCGGTACGCCTTTTTGATGGTTTTTTCGTCCGCGTCGCGGGAGACTCCGAGGACTTTGTAATAATCCTTTTGTTTGGATTGTTTAAGGAGTTTCTGGGCCTTTGAAAGGCGAGCGTGAATCTGGTTGGGGAAATCATGAGTGATGCGAAATCGGAAGGTGCGAGGCAGATGAAACATACCGTACGGTCACTGCGCCCGCTGGCCTCAAACGCCTTGTCCAGAACACGGACAGCCTCTTCGTACTCCTCCTGCGCCAACAGCACCTCACTCTTCCCAACAAGACCATCCACGTCCTCTGCGCAGCCCTCAAGCGTCAACAGCTCACTACACCATTTACCCATTTGTTTCCTATACTCTTCCCCCTTTGATTGATCGGCTAAATGCGTGAACGATTTACACAGTGCCCGAACAAGAGTTTGCCGTTGGATCGAAATCTTTGCGGCTTTGGGCATGGGAAGCGACTTCATTACCAGTTTCTTCTTGTCTGCGTGAGGGACGGCCGATTCCAGGAGCTTCGGAGGAATGAGCGGGAGAAGGGCCTCTTCTTTTCCAACGTTCTCTTCCATTGCGTCCTCGAACTTGCGCCAGAGGTCTCCGATCTTGCCCCCGCCCGGGGTAAGTAGCAGCTTGACAACGCCACGCCAGTCCTCCTTGCCCAACAGTTCCTCGACTTTCGCGAAACCCTTGTCGAAATTCTTGACGAGGCGGTGCTGTGAGACACAAAGCTCGGAATCGGGGTCATAGTGGAGACACTGTTTAATGGCGTTCATGGCGCCAGGAGAAGGCGGTAGGAGGAAGTATGATAGTTGGAAGATGTGGGTCAAGAGGGTTGTAGACGGCGTTAGGAGATTAGACAGACGGCTGTGGGTAACTCTCAGTAACGCTTAGTGCATCAACGAGTCATGGTACTCACGAGAGGTCACCAACAGAACTTTCGAGGTCGCCAGCCGCGAATGCACATTCTGCACGCCACGTCCGCACTTCAACCGAGTGACTTGCCTTCCGTAGCAGCGTACTCGCAGTCTCCACACATGCATTCCACAACTGGGCCTTCCGCTCCTTCTCGAGTTTCGCATAAAGCTGTTCGCCCTCCTCGATATCTCTCTCCAGTTCTTCGGCATCCTAGTCTTTGTTCTTGCCCTTTGCTTTGATGAACAACCTGAGTGAAGGCCTCGCAAGGTCATACTTGGCCTCCTTGGCGTAGATACGGGCTTTCATGAGATGGGCGTTATCGAAGGTATTCGAGGTCAACGAGAGGACCTTGTCGAAGTCGTCTAGAGCTGCAGTATGCCGCTGTAAGGAGAAATATGCAGTTGCACGTTTATAATACAACAAGTAGTCGGTAGGAGCCTGGCCTTCGAGCACGTCAGTAATTGTTCTGTGTGGGCAATTTAACTGGACCATACTAATGGCCTCGGAGTAGACTTTGGCTGCTTCGTTAAACTGGCCAGCGGAAAGCAGAGCATTGGCCCTGTTGATGAGGGGAAGTAGTCCTGGAGGGTATAGACTGCCCTGGTTGGCATAGACGCCGCCGAGGAAGAGCAGGCCCAACGCCAGCCGTGGTAGATGCCTTATGTTCTGTGCAGGATCGGTGCAGAGCTGTACAACTCCGTAAATGTGAATAGACACATAGCGTTCCCACGGCCACTAAACTATGATCTCATTGTTTGACTTTGACTTGATCAGTCGTCAATGACTTGCTTATCACGTCGGCGAAGCGCTGGAAATTTCGTCTTCTTGCTCTGGAAGATGGCGAGAACAACGGTACCCGAGTACAACCGCGAGTCTTATGTTGTTGCGCTGCCACTTCCGACATCACCAGTCCAAGGTCAAAACCCAAGATCTGCCTCGAGCACTCATAATTATATCACTTCATTTCTTTCATTCTTTATCTACGGCGTTACAACATGTTCGCTCGGAACACACCCTCTGTTGGAGATTACCTAAGCGCCAGGGCAGCCCAAGCAAGCGTTTGGCTGAGAGAAGTACCTAAGTGACCGCATATTTCCGGCGACCAAAGGACTTACAATAGTGAAACAGGCAGAAATGGTCAACGCAATACATTGCGCACCATTTGCAACGAGGCAGAACTGATCAGCTTGAACTAGATTTGTGGTCAGAGACCCACGCTCTTCATCTCTCATGCATACCGCGGACTTACTAGGTTGTTGGCCCTGGGATTGACTTTACTGGACGGCTTGCAGGTTGGCAGTAGCAGTTTCACATGGAGCAATGAACCCCGGAAACTGGCTGGCAGTCGTAACAGCCTGTGGAAATGAATTAATTGGCCGTCAGCAATCCGTCTCAACCAGGACAAAGGACGCTTTACCAGGAAGGTCGAACTGATGCTCTTGCTGCTGACGCGCGTCGAGTTCTACTCGATTGCCCATGCGGACAATGCGGGAGCAACAGGGACGAGAGTAACAAGGGTAAACTTCATGACTGCTATGGATGGGCAGTAAGGAATTCTTGACACAGGCAGCTATAGCACACTGGGTCTGCTCTATTGATTCTCGGTTTCATTTATACGATGTACCACATGTGCTTCCCTCAGTGTATTCTTGAAAGAGGGCTAAAGCGCACCAGTAATCCTGGTGCCTCATGGCGATGAGAAGCCAACAGTTGTATCGAGTAGCTATGGTCTGACATGTCGTATGCTGCCTAGAACGACTAGAACTATGACTCGGGGTATCAAGGCTCGAACGAATACGTTAACGAGTCGTGTTCCACCTATCACCACCCCATCACAAAACAAATACATGTATACGGATATGAGGCATGCATAAGGCAAGAATAATCTAGTCTTGCTACTGGTGGCGCCTTTGCGGTTAGATCACCATAGTAAGAGATCGGCAACAGTGAAGACGTACATCCTTTATTGCTAGCTGTTCAGTTTGCCAAGACACTTGGGCGAAACCTTCTTGACTAGTGTTTCGCGGTGCAAGTCGAGCTAGAGTGCGAAACATAGCAGCGAGGATCCATCGATAGCGCGGAAATAAGTGTTTTTATCCCTTGAATCTGGGAAGAAAAACGTTCTGAATATCCCTATAGAACAGCTTGCACTGTCTTTGTGTCAAAGAATGTTTAGGAAAAATAAATCGGGACATATTGTATTCCTTGGAAGGATCGCTTTCCAACTACATCAGGTTTCTTTGAGTGTTCATCAAGGCTGAATGGCGTTAGCTCATGATTTAAAGACGAAATGAATGAAATGGAAGGACTGGATCCATGTTCCGACGTTTACTTGAACGTACAAGTGGATTCCTATGGCACGATCTATGCCGTATTGTTGAAAGCCTGATCACACGTGGCAATTTTAGTGGTAAAACACAAAATCCAGCCCTTGTCTTTAGACCACAAGCTAAGGTCCTGCACCCCGGTATCCATCGCCCGATGTGTGTGGATTGGAAAGAGGGAGCTATTAGCGCAGGAGGAGCATGGGGAGGTTATTCACAGTCTGCTCAGGGTGTTTAACGACAGCGGGCATGGTGGTCCCACGCTTCCCTCACTTCTCACCTTTTAAGTTCACGTTCACTGACGATGCCGCTCAGTAGATTCATTCCTGTCTACCAAGAACCGAGAGACTCCTCAAACCATCCAAACAAAGGGACTATTATAAAGTCCTTAAAGTTCTCGCTAAGCAGATGACAAGACCCTCAGACAGGCACACTGCACAAATCTTGAGTCTTATCCAATCATGCTGCTATTTGCAACGTGGCGAATCCAAGCCCAGCTCCTCAGTGTCTCAAGCGCTCATCGTCATATTTTGCTATTCTCCCTTTATAGCAATACGACATGTTCAGCGGAAATGTACTCTCTATGGAATATCCCATAGGGCCATTTACTTACTTCCTAGGAGCGCCTACGCATCCCAAGCGTGCGTTTAGCTGAAGTGACGCATCTAAGTAAGCTACAGATTATATTTCTGCCAACCGAAGAGTTCACGATAGCGAAACCAGTAGAAATGCTTGCCATAATACATTGCGTCATGCACGAAGCAAGAGCAAACTGATCAGCTGCGCCTAGGTCTGGGGTCAGAAACGTGCACTGTTTACGACTCACTTATATCATAAACATACTGGGTGGTTTGCCCTGGGCCTGGCTTTGTTGAATGGTCCGGAGTTTGTCTCCAGCAGCGATGCACGGAGCGATATTTCCTGGGATCCTACTGCCAATCGTAAGTGGGGCAATCTGTAGAAAGGTATCTCCAATTGTCGGCTATCCGTTTCACGTAGGGAAAAGGACACGGACCAGCGGGGTTGCACTTCGGGGTCTGTTTATGACGCCCGTCGAGCTTTATTGGACTGCCCACGACGGACAAGCCGAGGACAGCGGGAACGAGGGTAGCGAGAGTAAATTTCATGACTATTCTGAGTGGGTCGAAAGGAGTTGCTTGCAGGTAACTGTAGCATGCTGGTTCTTTCGGCGGACTCTTGATGCCTTTATACGACAAAACATGTATGTTTTTGTCAGTTTATTTTTGAAAGATTACGAAGGCGCCCCATTCAGCGTCCGACGCCTCATCGCTGTAAGAAGCTGATATCTCAACTGAAATTGCATCTTAAGAAGTCATGATATACGCTGTCTAGAATAATCAGAATCGCAGGTCCGAGCAACGGATCTCTGACAATCACTGTACGAGGTTGCTATCTGCACCGGGCATGTAGGCACTCCTTGGTAATCTCATGACGATTAAAAAAGTTGCTAGGGAGTCTATGATACATATATAGGTCAAAAAGTAGGGCGGCGCCGTTATGGGCGGTATGTTCAATCATTGCAGCTTGAGGTAAATAGTAATGGAGGGGTGCATTCGTTCTCACTGAAATTCGTGATTTGCTAAGGGCTTGAGCCAAACCCTTTTTCGATCTAATGTCGTCCAGCACGCTTGCCGAAATATAGTGCAAAACATACCAGCAAGGAATGTCAATAACAGGTAAACGGGCATGTTCATCCTTTTGATCCCGGAAGAAAACTAGTTTGAATATCTCCTATAGTATAGCTTACACTGTCTTTGGGACCAAGAGTTCTCCGAATGAGGCCCCAGAAGATGTTCTACCGCGTTGGAAGGATCAATTGCTGTCTACATTCGGTTTTTGGGAGTGCTCATTGAAGTTGACGGAAGTTACCCATAATTCCACGGACGGAATGAATGGAATGGAACGACTGGTCTATTCTGAGTCTACTTGAACAAACAAGTCATCCTTACGACACAGTTAACGTCGCATTCTGGAAGTTCTAATCACTTGTGCCGACTTTGATGGTAAAGGTTCCCGGTTCAACAATCCACTTATTGTCTTTAGACCACAAGCCGAGATCCCGCACCCTGATATCGATTGTCACTTTCTTGGATTGACCAGCACTGGATTCCCATCAGCAACGTGCAACGGTAGAAGCGAGATAGCACATACGGAATTTCGACTTTGGCAAAACCTATGAGGTCCTGGTTTGGTGTTACGACGGAGCTGCGATCATCGGTGGCATACACCTGGACAACTTCCTTTCCGGTACGTGACCCTGTATTGGCAACTGTGACAGAGACCTTGACAGATCCTGCTTCACGGCTGACGGTTGAGGGGGAGAGGCTCAGATCCGAGCTATCAAACCAATGAGTGGGTGTGGGCAGTACATTACAGGAGGCTCACTATTCGAAGGTGGTATAGCTCAGGCCATGACCGAAGCTCCAAAGAGGCCGAGGACTGTTGAGGACGTACTAGGAAGGCATCAACGAAGGAAGCTAGCGTTAATGTTGGGGAGCTGTCTACCTGGTTTCCAAACTTGAAGCAGCCGTCATCAAGGATTACTCCAGGATTGGAAGCGGGTCGCCCTCCTTTGAGATAGTTGTAAAAGACCGGAGTGGTCCCAACGTCGCGGGGAACGGAGACTGAGAGCTTTCCCGAAGGATTGACATCTCCAAAGATAACCTCCGCGAGGGCACGACCTAGAGCAGGAGGGAATAATGAATAATGAGAAGTTGTCAAGATGGCCATACATACCTCCGTATTCACCAGGATAGAATTGGTGAACGATTGCGTCAGTATCTGCATCCATGTTAGCTGGGATGTAACGGTACTAAGCTCAGGACTTACGATCCTTGACCCATGGTTCCGCGATCGGCTTTCCAGTGACATACACAACGATGGTCGGCTTCCCAGTAGATTGAACCGCCTTGATAAGCTCAAGCTGAGCACCGACGAGTCCGAGATCCGACTGATCACGCATTTCTCCCGTTGTCGCATTAGTACCCGGCGTCCAAAGCAAAGTCTGATCGAGGGACCATGTCCCAACCTGTACAAACAGGCTGTCAAGTCCATCGAGCTTCGCTCTTCCTGATGAAAACTCACCATAACAATTGCGACATCGGAGTTTTGAGCGATCTGAACAGCCTCAGGGAAGCCAGACTGATCGTCTGACCACAGCTGGGCACCTTGGGCAAAGTTAATCTTGGTGGAGCTGGAGATGCTGTCGAGGTGCTGGCGGAAGCCTTCGAGAGGAGTGATAGCGTTGTTCGTGGCGTTGAAGAAAACGTAGTCACCGAACTGCATTTGTCAGACCCAAGTCATTAGTTGCTTGGAACTGCATCCCTACCGATACGCGGTTGACTTGAGGACCAATTAATGCGATGGATCCGATATCTTTACTAAGCGGTAAAGCATTGTTCTTGTTCTCCAGGAGTACGATGGTTTCGCAATCAGCGCGCTGAAGAACAACTTGTGAGGCGGGAGTACGAAGTGTCGACAGGTAATCCGAATAAGGATAGGGGTCTGCAGAAGATGAGTGAGATACCGACACTAAGGCAGCCTTCGACATACTCTCAAAGAGACCAAGGGAGAACTTGGTGCGCAGCAGGTACCGAACTGTTTCATCAACGAACTTGATATTGACTTGGCCATTCCGCACTTGCTGCACTAAGGTTTCGTATGTGTACGTGCCTGAAGATTAAACGAATAAGGTACACCTCTTGAGAGACACAACGAAATGCGAGCCTACCCACCCCCACCCATTTCACCACTGAGGCCATTTTCAAGTGCAGTCTTGGCCGCGCACTCACGAGTATCGCATGTTCCGTGCATCGTGATCTGAAGATCAATGGCCCCGGCATCACAAGTCACCCAGTATTTGTACCTCCATTCTTTTCGAAGCTATAGAGCAGAGTCATTCGTACGAGCATATTCCGAGATCTTGCACTCACAATATCTATCAGGAGATCTATACGTTATCAGCCTCTCAACTTGAAGACGGCGACGGACGAGTACTACGTACGGGAGTTAGCAACGGCAGGAATACCGTCATAGTTCGCATAAGCTGTCATGATGGAGAGGGCATCCAAACAGGCGCGATTGAAAGGTCGTAAATAGGCGGTACGGAGTTCTCTTTCGCCCCCAGATACCTGAGCAAGGTTTCTGCCTTGAATGTGAACCCTCTTCACGAAAAAGATAACAGAATTGACTCACAGTCCACCCTAGGGTGTTCCAAAGGCTGCAAAGTGCTTACAAGTCGCGGCCACCCGAGCAATGGCTGTAGAGCTTGCATTACGGCGCCTCCCATCTTGCAGGCCATGAACATACGCATAACCGAGTTCGCCAGTGAGATAAGGACATTCGCCAAATCCCTCCTCGATACGGCCCCACCTGAGTTCACGCGCAAGATCAAGAACGGGAGCAAAGATATGGTTGATACCGAGACCTTCCGCTTCTTGTGCTACCACCCCTGCAACATCGTGGATTAACTGTGTGTCGAAGGACGCAGCGAGCCCGATAGGCGAAGGGAAGATGGTGCCGTTGTTGGTAAAACCATGGAGACCTAGAAAATAACCTCAGCGCGGGAGCAAAAAGGAGGGACAGAGATATAGACCCTCAGATTAGATGAGTGCCAAAGTCGTGTTCTCCATCACATACTTTTGGCCAACGGTGACGGCATAGATGAATTTCTCCCACGGAGTCTGATACCCTCCCCAAATGCTACCTCCTCGGGTACTCATCATATGTACCTATCCAAGGTATCCTTATCACGCAAAGGGTCGTAATACGGGAGGTATGAGACTCACCAGGCCTGTTTCATTATGGACAAGAGTATTATCCAACGGATTACTCATGTCCATCCAACCATTGATATCACCCTGAATTCTGAGGAGAATTCGCGAAAGCTCATTAGAAGAATAATCTGACTCTCACAATTGGGCGACCTTCTCCTCCAATGTCATACGTGGAAGAAGATCGTTAATTCGTGCCTCAATTGGGGCTTTTGGATTCTTGTAGGTGGGGGTTGAACCGTCCTTGTTGGCTTGACGCGCTTCGAGGCTAAAATGCAGGTCACCCCGGACGCCAACTGAGTCATGGGCGAGGCAGGGCAAGGAGAGATACAAAAACAAAGTGGTCAACCCCAAGAAGTTCTTCGAGCTGCCCATTGGTGTGGCGGGACGACTTTGCGAGCAATGCAGTGAGGATTGGATGCTTTCTGAAACCTTCAGGCCAGTCTTATAGCATGCAGGACAGCCCAGAGGTAGCACATGTCCAGCGTTCCGGAGGGAGCCAATGCGGTCATCGCTTGCACTGAGCTGGTTCCTCACCCGTATAATTCTTGTCGACTTGTCCGAAATATAAACATTGAGAAGCCAGCTGACCTGCAGGACGAACTCGGCGGTTCTCTCTGGATTGTGAGTCCTCCACGCTGTCCTTCATCATTGTCCGAGGTTTCTCCTAGCTGCATCTCGCTCCGCAAGTTGCAAACATGGATCAGAAGCTTCGGTGTGTCTTTTAGACTTGAATTCCCATCGAACGAGATCACCAATTTCGGGTACGGATATATCAGATCGGTCGCGATATCAGTTTTCCTTGTCTAGCATGATTTGCTCCGGGGTATGCGGCCCGTAGAAAGGGCCAGAAGGAAGCCTTAAGGTCCGAGGCGCCCAGCGTGATACAAGCCTTATCCAGGGCGTACAGAGCGCAACCGTAGGTCATGTAGCGTGCAAAATTTTATGAAAAACGGAAAAAAAAATACTAGTACATCCGGTTGTCCGTGATTTGTGGAATGACTATACTTGATAGTCTTGCCAAACGACTCCTGATTACTTGACAGCCATGCCCGATAAAACCGATCATATCGCTTTCGATCACTTTCGATCCTTAAGTTTTGAAGAACCGACCTCGAGCCACGAATCATATATTATGTTCACCACATCGGGCACGAGATAGGCCACGGTCACCCAGAAAAGCATACCGGCATACCCATGCTCCACCCCATCTTTGTGCTTTGTCCGTCACATTAAAAGTCACCTCTCAAAAAAAGCCTGCAAACTGAACGAGACCAAGGGAGCCAAAGTAGATATGTAATTTAGGCTGTGTTCAAGTATGTAAACTAGCAACCAGGTCATAGGCAAAGTCAGTCGACAAAAACAATAATGAGTATCACATGACACGGTGTAAATCGTATTATATATACCATTACGAGTCACCTTTCACCAACCTCGTCATATAATCCAACCACAGCTATGAGTTCCAGGAGTGGCAGTCAGGGAGGAGATATAGAATTACAGTTTCGTCTTCTCATTCGTAGCCTCGTTGGATGTCGCTGAGGAAGTCTTTGCCGACGCCGAACTCGGGGAAGTATTTGCTTCGGCATTTCGCATCTCCTCCATCGCCTTTCGGATGGACTTGGCGCGTTTAATCGTATCCAGTAATCCTTGTTTATGGGTCGGTCTCCACCCCTCTGGAAGCTCTTCGTATCCAATCCACCTCCTCGTCCATTCAGCAGGCACTCCCACTTTGTCCTTCGACTTTGTCTCCCACACACCCAGAATGATCGCCATCTCTCCCCGTGCAATCTCAGCATGCATGGAGTCCAGCGGCGGGGACGCCTTCTCCCGACGCACTCGGGCACGCGTCACGTCAACAGCATTTATGAGCGGTTGTTGTTCCACGGCTCCGTCGCGGGTGTTTGAGAAGGACCGCGTGCGTCATTAATAAGCTCTGTCACCAGTACATGATCGACATTGATCGAAGCATACGTCTCGCCTGCTGGTGTGTCGTGGTGTACGAGACTCGCATCATGTTCAACCGCACCGTGCTTGCCGATTTCATAAAGGCTGATAGGTCGTAAACGCTTGAGCAGAGTAAAACCCCCATACGAGAGGAAGAGAGCCAGTGGTGTAGAGAGTCCATAGCAGACTTCCAGTCCACGAGAGATATGGAACGCTGAAAGGTTCTTTCCATCACGATTACTTTGAGGGTGTTAGGTTGGCATGGGGACAGGTATGAAATATTGTGGCTTACATGTAACCGTAATTTGCCATAGTATTGAGTGCAGGGCACGGTGAGTGACTGTCACCCGGTTGTGGAGGACAGAAACTGTGAGCCCCCGCGACAGGACATCTTTGACCTTTGTGTTCGTGGGCCTTGGGATTTGAGTCGGGAAGCGACATGTCAGGGATGGAGAGAGGGGGCAGCGCAGACCAAAAAGGGGATAGTATATATTTCATGGTGCATGTCTTTTTATATAAAATGCGTGGACAGGTACACTAAGCCAGTAAGAATTCCAGGACCACTGGGCCTTCGCACAGGGACCCTGACGCAAGTGTGATGGGGAGCCGTGGCCCTGGAATAAAGCCGATCTGCAAGGACGTTGACGTGCAAGATGGTCGGCGACAGATTTAGAGCGATGAAGGTGTGGGACTACCTGTTGGAGTGGGCAACGGATAAGTTACATTACAAGTGTCGTATTTCCTTGGGTAAGTATTACCGTTGTAGGATGCCCGCCGACAATTGCCTGAACCAGGCACGAGAAAGTCTTAACTAAGCGCAAACATCACATTCCCGTATCAAAGTGTGGTGCCCCAAAATCACCCTAGCTGCATCCAAGGTCTTCTCGGCTAATAATTATCAAGACAGGCCTACAAAGGCTAAAATACACATCGCCCTGGGAATCTGGCCCCCCACTGGTGCGTCTATGCTTTCAACCCAACAAGCTTTTCAAAATGTCCGGATTGTTTCCCCATTCCTGTATTTCGTTGCTCATCTCGAAAACTATTTTTCCGCCATTGATTATTTGCTCATGAAGAAGTACGGCGCATTGATCGGTTCACCATTGACAGTTAGAGATTTGATGTATTGATTCTGCACCGCTCCAGAGGATTTTATTGTTAACCGCCTTGAACCTGGTTGGACGCTATTTGGAACGACCTGTGGCCAATCAATGATCATCTCATCGAAGAAGGGTCTTCCGGATAGGATTAAATTAGTCGCTGAGATGACACAGGAGTTAAAGGCGGCGCTCACGCTCCAACTACATATTCTCCAGAGACCGGATTCACGGGATAGAATCCCATAGAACTGAAGATGTACCAGGCGCTCACCTGACCGCAGTCTTCATTCTACACAGCAATTAGTTCTAGTCATCCTCGAGTCCAGTACCCTTACCCCGGAAAGGCCTTGTGGCGTGTTGTTATAGTTAGCCAAGGCAATATTACGCACCCTCTCTTGTGTTCGAAACGCAGCTCCAGCCAGTGAATAGAGAGATAAGGGATGTGATGAGAGGGCTGTTCCAGACACGATCAAAAAGTCACAGCTTTATCCAGGTCTCAAACCAAAGATACCTCATTGGTGTGTTGGTTGCGGCCCCCGTTGAAATGATCTTCCAGGCTCTTCACGAAGCTAACATTGCCACCTCTGTGTTGAACGAGCTGCGGTACATCATGCACGACATCGAAGGTGTATATCCACTTGTCGCCTATTTTAAGTTAAGCGGCGGTCGCTAGTATTACAAAAGTGATTGGTGCGAACCTTCTGTCCACCCTCTGTCCGGCCCCGCCCTACTTCCATCAGCATTACGAGCTTCCATGAAACCTGTTTCATTGTTAAACAAGGTGAACGGAGCGCGTTGAGAGCGGTTCAGGAGGAAGGAAGTGATGTTGTCCGGCTTTCCTAAGGCCTTGGCCACAATGTAAACTGCGTAATCATCATCTACGTTTCCCGTTTCGGGATGAATGAGCCACCAGGTGTATCACTCTACTTGACAGACCTACATGCGTAATCCAAAGTCCGGGAGCCACTCCCGGAATGCATGTCGTTCGCAACCCATCCTTTGTTTGGATCGTCGTACACGGAGGACAATCCTGCACGGGCTTCGAAGTCGACGTTCTGGTTTGAAATCAACGGCTTTTATAGGAGATGACATCATGTAGTGTATACCTCCTGGCGATCTCCGTATCTATGCCTTTGGAGTCAGCCAAAACGGCCATGAGTAATACGAGGACGACTACTTACACGGTGTTACGGTCTGCAGTGGGTGGGACCGTTGCGTCCTTCCAGACGGCCTCCCAAGCGAGGTCACGGTCGAATCCGGTTACACCTTTTCGGAATGCCTCTCCGATAAGTGAATCTGCATGTGTCCCAACCTGATAATGGCTGCACTTAAGCACCCCATTTCACGCTGTATTCCGTGGACCTCACCATAATATTGGTTTCGACGATATTCTTCCACATGGGTAGCCAGCCTCCCTGAACTTGACGTGATTGCGTGAATTTCGGGAAAGTGTTGCGGACACGTACCTCCCGGAAATCATTCAGCATGCTGGTGACCATACCAGGCAGTCGCTCGGGAGCGAATAGGATCGTCCAGGCCCAGGCCGCTCGATACGTATCCTATACGGGAAAGTAACTCAGGAAACACCTCGTGTCTTCATACAGTTGATCCTAACCCAGATTGAATAACCGGTGTATGATTCGCTGCCCTCATGGACTTGGTTGTCGAAAGCCGAGTAGTAGCGATTCTCCTCGTGTTGCTCGCTGGGATACTGAAGTCCATGAACGACGGCGGTATAGAAAACTTCGAGGTCCTCGTGAGATGCGCCTTTGATCTGAATTCGGTCCAACTTCTCTGCCCATTGACCTCTGACGGACATTGCGGTCGCTTCCAAAGTCCCTGGAACGAGGCTTGTATTCTTACCTGGAAGTTGGTCAACAAGACACACAAGGATTTTGTACTCCGGCTTACCAGGATTCTTGGGCGGATCGGGGACTTCTAAGTCTATATTGCGCCTTGCCTGGTCCTGCGAAATGAAGCTGGTTCCAATCCTTACGTTTACCACAAGACTCCTTCCATCAGCTTTCGCTTTCGGGAACAAAGCAAATGCGCTCAACAAGGAGCCTTTCGCATCCATCTGCCCAGAAAGAGTTGTCTGGTTTGCAATAATCCCAGTGTTCCCATTCCCGTTCAATGGCACATCGAACCGGGCACAGAAAAATCCCTTGAAATGCGAGGCCGGCTCCTTGATGGAATTGGGAGTTATAATAGCATCTTGGCGCTCGTTGGATGAGCCGCAGATCTCATTGTGAGATTGCGAAATGGGGACAGTGCCAATGGGGAATGTGGTGTTGGTTGGGTCATGCGCTTGGATGGATTGGCGAACAGCATCAATGAGGATATACGGGGTTGCGGAGCTAGTAGTATTTGGCCTGGGAGTGAAGGTAAATCGGAGGTGGCCAACTCGCGAAGCTAAAAGGTTATTTGTTCCGTTAGTCAAGGAGATAAGCATAAAAGATTGATACCAATCGCACTCACTGGAGCTCTGTTCGACAAAAATTGTTCCTCCAGTCCCGTCTTCCAGTTTAACGCTGTAATATCCCGGACTAATGACTTCCCCACCCCTCTGTTCATGCCCACCAACGAACCTCAACCCGCGAGCCCGGAAGTCCGTCTTAATCTCGTTTGGATCTCCAGTAGGCGCAATACCCGGAACAAGAGCCAAACTGGCGCTTTCGCCCATCCAAATAGCAGGCTGACGCGTCGCTTGGAATCCATGTATCGTAGGTGTGAGCTCCGTGACGTTGTATGGCGTGCGAGAGACATAATTGACACGAGTTTGTGCGATCCAGCGGGTCATAGCAAAGGGAGGGCCTGTGGACGGGATCATGCCTCCTGTGAAGCTGGGCGCGATGCCTCCATTTCCAATCAACCTGCATCACAATCAGCCACTCGCTGGATATGAGAGGGACTGTTATCATACAGATTAACGTGATCCACTGCATCGCTCGCCGGAACTCGAAACTGTGGAGGCGGCAGGATACGCCCGGTCGGTGTCCTATCTTGCGCAGCGACTGGGATGGATGTCAACAACGCCACTAAGGGCAGCGCCGTCACTTTGCGCAATCCCATCTTGGGTACCCCGGTGGGTTCTATGGTGCCATTGGCCGTGGTTTTAATGTCGGTCGGTACTAAGTCAAACGTTCGTCCATGGGCTTCTCGATGTCTAGAAGCCCATGAACAGGATATTGTATAAAAATGCTTCATGCTTCTCCAAGGTCACCTGAGTTTCATTGTATCCCACATCGCCATTCCCGTGAGATATTCGAAGTTACGGCCAGGTGGCGCAGGGGCGATTTTGACAACGGGTATATCCTATTTTTTTGAAGGAATATTTAATTGTTAAATGTACAACATGTTGCTGCCATAAGCTCAACATGGCATCATGATGGATTAGAGCTCAGAACGATCAGGGAAGGGTTCTCGGTTAGCCTGCTTCTGTTCTGCATCTTTTTCTTGCTGGGCAGTAGCTCTCGGCTTCATGGGCTCTTGAGGAGTCAATTCAGGTGCCTAAAACACAAATAGAATCAGATTTGCCGTATGAATTAGAGACTTGATTTCGCTCACTGGCTGGCCGATATTAGTATCCAACGCTTGGAGCACTTCAGGATCATTGCCCCACTCCTCGATTGTTGGGCTCATTGTGAAGACGATGATACCACCATCAGCAATCTGCTCGTGCGTAATGATAGGCTTGTCAAGGAAGACGCCGTTGACCTGAACAGACTTGATATAGGGGAGCTTCGGCCCACCAAGGGAGATGATCTGGAGTTTCTTGGACTCGGTGCTGCCGGGACGGGGAGGTAGATCAATTTCAACGCGGTTGAAAAGGGGTCTATTGGCGTATGTAGAATAGCGATGAATAAAGATGGTTCGGGGAACGGCGACAGGGGGAGGGGACGTACGATCCAATGACGTATTCTCCAGAAACAGGGTTGACAGGGTAAAAGCCAAGAGCGGAGAAGAGGTACCATGCGCTCATCTGGCCACAATCCTCGTTGTGTGCATGTGGTTATAGATAGAATTGTGGCGAGACCCAGTGGTACGTACACCTGAAAGGCCGGTGGGGGTGTTGTCATAGTTGGCGCGCGCGATCTCGCGTACTCGTTCTTGGGTCTTCCACGCTGCTCCAGAAAGGGCATAGAGGTAGGGAATATGATGGGAGGGCTACAGGTGTGAATGAGCGACGTTTTGAAGGCTAACATGTAGCGGGACCCACTTCGTTGGTATGATCGTTGTGTCCACCATTGAAGTGGTCTTCCAGACCCTTTACAAACCCAATCTTGCCACCACGTTTCTCGATGAGTTGAGGAATGTCGTGGACAACATCAAACGAGTATGCCCATTTGTCACCTGGTAACCAGCCTCAGATCATGCAGAATGACGTCATTGGGGGATATACATACCTTCAGTCCATCCACGGTCTTCACCAGCCCAGCTACCGTCTGCGTTCCTCGCTTCAAAGAAACCAGTCTTCTCATTCCAGAGAGTGAATGGAGCACGCTTGGAGCGTTCGAGGAGGAAGTCAGCTTCGGGTTTGCCGAGTTCTTTCGCAAGCACGTAGGCGGCATAGTCATCGTCTAGTCAATTTAAACCATGGATACCCCATACGATAGAACATAAACAGAATTAGCAGACTCACACGCATAGTCAAGTGTTCGTGAAGCACTCTCGGAATGGAGGTCGTCAGCGACCCAGCCCTTGCCTTCAACGTTGTACGAGGATGAGAGACCGGCTCGGGCCTCGTAATCGACGTTCTGGGGACGGGGATAAGGGTCTATGTGTGTATGATAAAGATTTGAGGGATACCTACCTCTTGACGGTCCTCGTACTGAGTAGTGGCGTCATCCGCAGGGGCAACGGTCGCGTCCTTCAGCACAGCCTTCCACGCGAGTTCACGGTCGAAGCCAGCAACACCCTTCTTGACTGCCTCGGCGATGAGCGAATCAGCGTGAGTGCCAACCATGATATTGGTCTCGACGATATTTTTCCACATTGGTAGCCAGCCGCTCTGAGGACTACAAGTGAGCAAAGCAGGCCAACACGAACCAAGGGAAGTACGCACCTGCTTGTAGTCCTCCAACATTGAGTTGATGAAACCGGGAATGCGTTCAGGCAAGAAGAGAATCTGCCATGCCCATGCGGCGCGGAAGGTATCCCAGATCGAATACCCAGTATACGACTCCTTGCCCTCTTTCAGATCATGGACCCTCCCATCATAACCAGACCAGTGCTGCCCGTGCTCGTGTTGTTCACTTGGGTACTGAAGTGTACGGGCGACAGCAGTGTAGAAGATCTCCTTCTCAATGTCTGTTGCGCCATGCACCTGAAACCTATCGAGCTTCTCCACCCATTGCTTCCTAACACTTGCAGCTGTGTGTTCTATGGTGCCAATCATCAGTGCATACTCGTCATTAAGCTCGGGGTTGACATCGGGGACTTCGAGATCAATATTCTTCCTAGCTTGATCAATCGATATGAAGGAAGTGCCAATGCAGACAGTGATCAACGCAAACTTTGCAGCGGAGGAAGGGGGGAAGAACGCATAGGCGCCAAGGGGGCCACCAGTTGCGTGATCGACACCGCGGAGGACTTGACCCTCCTTGATGACACCGTGCCAAGCAAACTTTGTGTTGAACCGTGCGCAGAAGAAGCCGTGGAAGCCAGAAGCGGGTTCGCGACCAGAAACGGGAGTGATGATGTCGTCCTGACGTTCGGACGAGAAACCGCAGATTTCGTTATGCTCGGGGGAAATAGTAACAAATCCCGTGGGCTGAGTCCTGTTTGCCGGGTTGGAGCCCGTAACCGAAGGACGCGCGACGTCAATGTAGATGTAGGGAGAGTCGATCGAGTTTTGAAGGTCGAAACGAATTCGGAAGTGACCGACGCGTGAAGCTGATTGAAACCGGTTAGCATCTCGACGATGAAGCCTGAACGAATGACTGACTGGAAGATTGTTCGACTAGAATGTGACCATTCTTGTTGTCTGACAGTTCGACGGCGTAATAAGAGGGGCTGATAATTTCCTCTCCTGGAACGCGGAATGACGGGTCGAATGGAAGGCCACGTTTATCGAACTCCCACTCGATGCCTGCGGCGTTGCCTTCCAGTGCAACACCGGGAACGATGGCAACACTTCCACTTTCGCCCATCCAGATTGCTGGCTGACGAGTGGCCTGGAAGCCATGGACCTTCTTGTGCGTTACATTGTACGGCGTCGCTGACACGTAGTTTTCTTGCGTCTGTGCGACCCAGCGGGTCATGGCGAAAGGTGGGTCTGTGGATGGGATCATACCACCCGAACCATTGGGGCTATCGCCACCATTACCTATTAGACTTTGAACCAATTATTCGCGATACACCAGGGAGGGGAATGCATGACATACAGGTTAACATGGTCCACGGCCTCACTTGCTGGGATGTGGTGCTGAGGGAAGGGCAGAAAACGGCCGGTGGGTGTTTTGCTTGGTGCAAACTTGTATGCTTCTGTGAGAGAGGTAAGGAGAGCACCAAGGAGAATTGTCCTGGCTACCATGACTGCCTGTACATCGACGAGGAGGCTGGGCCCAACGACAGTGACATACTGCAATTAATCCAAGTCCGGCTAAACTCCGGTCCGCGATCGGGTTGACCTCGGTGCCTCTGTAGCCGTCACATGACTTCTCCACAATACACTCACTCTCCTCCCTCGAATTTCCTCCCTACATGTGTCCCGTCCCCCACTCTTTTGTCGCTTAACTTACGGTATACTGCGAACGCGACTGTGTAGTCTACTCTCCGAAATGCGACCTTTCTTGGATGCATCTCCGTTCCCAAAATTTCCTCCGTGTGGTCTCTAATTTCCCCGTTCTGCCACGCCTGGGCCACGTCACCAGCTTCCCGAAAAAAACTGTCGCATCATTCCTGGCAATTCTTGGACTTGATACAGTGTTCGTTTCTGCTCGTGACTCCTAAGATGAAGTGTCTTTCTCACACACTTATGTCTCGAGCAACAGATCCCTTTAAGTTTTGTATACTTCGCTTCTTGTCAATTCTGCCCACGTCGTGGGTACCTCATGGCAATGGAGCTTGTGGTGGTCACTAATTACTGGGAATAAACGGCCGCAGGCGGTTCTTTAGTCAACTATCTGAGACAATCATGCCAAGGTCGGAGCAAAGATGAACGCGTAACCACTAGTTAGTTCTTCCCTTTCACCCACTTCCCGAGACCCAACCCGGAATAGATCTTATCCAAACCCTGAAGAAGTTCGTGGTCAGACAAACCAGTGGGAAACCATGCCTAGGACTTACGGTAGCGGCGATGATGCCCTTCAGGAGACTGTCAAGTCCAAGGCCGCTCAACTAATGACAATAAGTTCTGTCGTTCTTTCGACCGTGGTGCGTGAGACTTACGAGTCTGCCTAACAGGTTGAGGACGCCGGCCAAGAGCAACGCCACTCCGCCCACGATTTGTGTTAGAGGTTCTACGTATAACCGATATCGTTAGAACCGAGCATGAGCTCAGAATAGGCAATTGGACTTACGGCCCAATGCGTCGAGCAAGGGACCGAGATCCCTCTTTGCCTTGGGGAACGCATCAAGTTTGTTCCTGGCCCAGTCAATAGTTCCCTGAACCTCTTCGATCATCTACCCAGCTGTGAGCACCAACTCATTCGCGTTCCAGCAGGATAGGGAGGCTTACCACTTTCAAAGCTTCAGCAAGACGTTGTTCCTGAGGGGTCGCCTGATGATCAGCCAAATTTCGCTTCGCTTTGTTCGTAAGACGGTGATCAGGATCTGCGCCCCGAATGGCACCATTTGTTTCGTTGAGGATCTTCTCCGCTTGTTGGAGGAGAGGTTTGACTTGCTTCACGAGTTCGGCCTCATCGCGATCTTCCTCTTTCTGTGCCTCAAAGTTCTCGATATGCTACAGAGCCATCATCAACCGATGTATCAAAATCAGACTGAGTTTACTCACCTTCCGGATCATCTTACAGAGGGGAATGACCTGTTCGTTTGCATGCTCGATGAGAGCTGAGAGACGATCAGCAAGAGCATTGTCCTGCTCTTGGGCCTTGGCGTCATCTTGGGCTTTTGTATCAACTTTCGTGTTCGCGGGAGGGTTGTTGTGAGTGGGTGTGGCCTGGGGAACTGGGGAATGAACTGAACCTTGGGGAACTGGAGAGTGAACTGATCCATGAGCTGATGCTTCAGACATTGTGAATGGAATACTTTGTGTAGCTGATTGGATTTGTCCGGTCTTCTTGTCAGTTTTATATATCATTCGGTTTATTGTTTTTTGCTCTGCTTGACCAGCTTGGCTCAATGGACTACGCCTGCCACCAAACGTACGTCATAATCAAAGACCCACCCTTGAACCACCGCCTGCGGGGCGATGTACGCATATTGTTTGTACAAAGTCTATCCGACAATGGAGCTTATGAGCGCATGGCGTCGCTTTTTCTAACAATGCCCTGTGGGTATGATTTCAGCTCTCCGTACTGCATAAATATCCCATGGACAGCCAAACTATGTCAACTATGTAGCACCACAGCGCAAAAATGCAGAACGCTTGGTTGTTCCACTTTAAGCTATAACAGGGCACAGACCACACCAGTCGGCGCTATTTTTATGTACTGGGGACCAATGATGACGTTCTGTTCCACATGAGCTTGTGACTATTTCCGTATCATTTTGGAAGGCCAACTCCAGCCAACTCCTAACCGGGATTTGGTTATAGCTACACCAGGACTACCTGACATATTCGTCCCACTTAGCCTTGGCTTCAACTGTGGATCATGACCTTAGTCCACGTCACTGCGGATGGAGACCTACAAGGCCTCAGGTATATAACTCAGATCGCCTGTCCACCTGCCCGCAAGAAACCCACCTGTTGAGTCCTAATCACAGCACTTTGCCATGTCGTCGCCAAAACCCGCTTCCCGCTCCCAGTCTCGTGAACCTTCACAGGCCAGAGGCAATGGTCCACAACCTCAGCCCGACCGCGGGCGTAGCCGCGGTCGCCGCGATCCGTCTGTTTCCAGCACCATAAGCAGCGGCTCCGATGAGGAACCTCAAGCCCGCAACAACCGCAAGCGCCGTAACAAAAAGCGCGGATCTGGTCTTCCCGCCGTTGAAGAAGTCGGGGATACAGGGAGAGAGGTTGCCAACACGGCCAGGGGTGCTGTCAATCAGGTTGGTGAAACAGCAGGACAGGTTGCTGGAGGCGGGGGCGGCGATGACGAAAAGGGGTCGGATAAACCGTTGAAGCTGAGATTGGATTTGAACCTGGACGCGGATATTAGGTTGACGGCCAAGGTGCATGGAGACGTGACACTTTCGTTGCTGTAAGTATAGCATCTTCAGTTTTATTTCCCTGGGCGGAGAATGCTCAAACTGAGACAAGGCGCTGAATTAGTTAAACCCGGATTAGAATGGTTTGAGCCGTTTCTGGCTCTCGTATACATTTTCGGACGGTATTGCCACGGAGGATTTTCCTTTTATTTTACTTTGTTTGAACGGAATCCTTGGCATTTGTAATACCTGATTCTGTAATTTGAATTCTTTCTAGATACGTTTAGATGTGGCCCCTATAGATACACAAAATTTTATGTTGTTTAGACCATTCATTTTTCTATGCCAGAGATAACTTGGCTGCCTTTGACATCGTGTGATTCGAATGTCTCAAACACATCCTTATCATCGACTTCCCTGAGCCCAGGCGGGGGCCAGATGAAGTTCAATACAAGCCAAACCGCTCCGCTGATGAAAAGACCAAGGAACCAGGACATGTAATAGACATTCCTTGGAGTAGTTCGGTGTCAGCGAGTGCTTAGAGCACGGTGAGGAGAGGTAAGTTGCTTACATCCACGTCATGTTCACTTTAACTACTGTTGCGCTGACCGAAGCAGCGAACCCTGGCAAGTTTGGAAACACACCCTTGAAACTTACGTGAGCACACCTTGACGTTACAAAGGAATCTTGGGCATACAAGAATCCAGGCAATTGGTGCCCTCCAATTGACTCCGTGCCAGAACCTGAAGCTGGTGTCAAACTATATAGTATATTTTAGAGGGGATGATTTGGCGTACCAATAATCGCTGGAGGCGTTTGGAATGAACAGATGCGAAAGTTTGAGGCGTCGCTGCCTCACGATGTGATACTCGGTCTGAGGCGATGACGGATCCTATGTTCCTCTGAGCAAGATGGGAAGGATGAGACTCACGAGCATGATTCCAGTTAGAGGGCCAAGGAAGACCGCGTATCCAGAGAGTGCTGTTATGAAGCTGTTTGGACTCTATACATGTCTCAAATGAGTGACGAAGCGGGACATTGAACCATGAAACTTACGTTCAGGATCCTCCACGGCTGGATGAGAACGCCAATGATCGCGATAACAAATGAACCTCGCCGTATGTTGACATAGCTAAATAACGTGAGCGAATCATGGTGAGCAAGGATAATGAAGTTCGTGACTATTACCGCGGTAGGAGCGCAGAAAGGTCGATTCCACCGACAACGGCACTTGCTACGATCTTCATTGCCTCGTCAGAGGCAGATTGCGCTCAATGAGCCTGAACTTACTGTTGAAGAAAGCGAAGACAGGAAGAATGCAAAGCCACCAAAGAACACAGCTGCCCTCGCTCCTTTCCCTTCGTGTTTCTGGATTGCGTACAGCAGATCATAGAGCTTCCTACCGATACTTGTCAGACATTGAAGCAGGGGAAGAGTGGGTTGCGAACGAACCAGAGAAGTGGCTCGTCTGGATAGAAACCACGCGCACATGAAGTTGTGACTATCCCTAAGATATTCGCAGATAGGAAGCAGATAGGGACAACGAAGATCTGTCCCCAAATCTGATCGTTTGGGCGCTTCGCGTATCGAGTAAAGTCTAAGAAAGATACCGTTAGCGATAGGTAACCATTCCTAAGATAACGTACCACTTTGGTATAGAATCCCACTTGACCAAGAACCTATACCCCGCGTCGTCATCCACATCATCGTCCAATTGATTTCGGACCCGGAAAGCTCAGTGTCGAATGTATCATCGGGGTCATTCCACAGGGGACCAACGTTTCCTTGTTTCACGAGTGCCCATATGAAAATCACGAATACTGTGATCGTCACGATCACCGAAGCAAATAGTGCAGGTAGGTGGTACCTGAATATGTCATGGTCAAGGCTCGCCAGCCACCGCCAACCGAGATGGAGCTGACCGTTCAGGCTTGAGGAGAATCAATGGTAGCCCGATTACCCAAAATATTATGAACGATACTAACGAATTAATCAATCGACTCTCCTGTTCCTTGATGGAGCACTGGAAACCTACCGAATTCATTAGTCTTCATAGCTGCTCTCTCTGGGAAATGGTTCTTCATTTGGTGAAAACTCGCTGCCGCCAAGCTCTGGAAACTTGGAAAATAGAATGAGCGGGAGCCACTCACGCCAAATTGCTCCTATCATAATCTTCACCATCTGTCCTCCGTACCATGCATCAACGCCAAACCAGCAACATGCTAAAATGACACGATTTATCACCACAAACCACGATCCTCGGCTATACACACGTTCAGTCCCGAGAGGATCCCAAGAACAGTGTCGTAACGGGATGAGACGTACATTCCCCAACAAGTTCGGTTGACAACAGCCTGAAGGTTGAAGGATCGATAGTGTACGCCTGCAAAACGGCAAATCACACGCACGAATGGAATATGCCACGTACTTCCTGCTTGTCCGCTAATGACCATGCCAAAGGCAATGCTGGTCAAGAGCCAGGTGTGAGTCAAGAGCCATTGAAAAGGTGGACGTCAGTGGAGACCCACACTACGTTGCTAACGGCACAGACTGCAAGGGAGATCGAAACATTAGAGGACCACGTACGATAGGTAAATAACTACGCTGTCAGGGCATACCTGCGATTGCTTGGCCAACCGTAAGCCCAGCGGCCACTACGACCAATCTTGTCAGCGAATACTTCCTCCAATACGTTCTTTGAGACTTACACGCCGTCGATGCTCCGGACCATGAACCAAGGCTGATGCCTAGAGAGCCGGGTAAGCATGGAACATGATGACAGGTAAGACCGACACATACCTACGGATAGCCAGAAGTATACAAACGTTCTCTTCGTCCATGTTCTGCGCGCTGGGGGTAAAGGAAGAACATCCTCGTTCTGATATGGCGTCGCCGTTGTAGAAACCTTCAGAAAATCGCCTTAGTCGTTCATCGTCGCAGGTTACAGGTACATGGCGTGTGCTTACCTGCAATGATAGCATAGCAAATTTCCAGAGAAAAGAAAGTCGTGTCGAACTCTTCGGTACGTTTACATGAGCTTCCTTAATATATCATCTGATCCTTATCAAAAACAGCCTGCTGCGTAGCGTCGTAATCGCTGGTTCTGACTCACGTCACGAATTCGCCCTCCTGCTCCTAGCCTCAGATAGGAAATGATGCATCAAAGACTCTCAGTATGCAGGGTTTTGGGCGGTCAATGCGGTAAGGAGGGTCATCGAACGTGACCTGCTCCTGCCTGACCAGGGATACGAGAATGAATAATCGTAACTTGAGGGCTATTGGTTGATGGCGAAGCTGGCAATGAAGGGACATCGATTTCAATTGCAAGGGCGAGGACCAAGGATTACAAGGTCACTGAATGCTGTGTGTAATCTTCAGAAATTAGATGTTTCATCGTTCGGGTTGCTGGCCGCAGCTGGTAGCTATGGTGCCTTGCCTAGCGGGTTGGAGGCCAAGGCGGGTTGGCAGGGGTGTTATTCAAGGTACGATGCGACGAAGAGTCAAAACTTGCTAAGGGTCCGTGTTACCTTGTTCGTATCGGTCTCGCCTGGGTTAGCCGGATCCGGCGCTGGTCCTATCGAGGTGCGTTGGAGGTTCCAGAAGTAGTAGAGATATCTTTCCCATCCACTCCCCCAAAATTGGGGGTCACCCAAATAGCATTGAGAAGGAGCCATGTGATCGCAATAATCAAGAACCCGAGGAACAAGGACGTGTGGTATATATGGCTACGCCGGCAGAAAATTTGTCGTTGGTTGCCGACTAAAGCTTACTTCCATGGTGAATTGACACGAAGGGATGCAGAAGTGACAGAAGCGATGAAGTCGGGATACCGGGACGTCACCTTTGCAGCTCACAGCGACTAAGGAAACATAGAAAAGAATGGTTGAAACCACCAGAGCCAATTGCAATGGGCGCTGACAATCGCTTAGGAAGCTAGGAGGCTAGGAGTGAGTGGATGTGGTGTTTTGACTAGAAAACGCCTCGGGATGTATTACTCCGCCTAACATCTACGATTATCAAGAAGGCGAAGTACGGGGTTGGAATTTGGTTCGTAACCCCGTGAGAGGGCCTCAGAGGATAGCGCAGCCAGAAATAGTAGTAATGCGCTATGTGCAGTGTGGTATACGAGTGAGAAAGTCTATTGAGGATGCATAGAACGCGTATTGAAGAATTTCCACGGATTGACAACGGTTTCAATGACTTGATGACGGCTAATCTAGGGCGTACAGTGATATAACTAAGGGAATACTGTATCCCCAAGTTGGCTTTGCGTTCCAGGAGGACATACCACGACAGTAAAGCTGCTAGGTACGCCGCCAACGGTATCGCGAGACACTAACAGTTGTGAAAGCAGGAAACGTGGGCTCGGCGGAAAAAACCACTGCCCCGGTATCGTTCCTTCACACTGATGTATAAGACATTGCAGAATTTGTAAGAAACTCACTGGGGTATGGCCTGGGCGGGTACGTGTCCTGGCGACGCCTAAAATACTCGGACCAAGGGGAAAGACGGTGATAATGGAAATTCATGACCCCCACGCTTTTTCGCATGTGGAGAGAGATCTTCGAGATATTTGCATTGGGCGCGGAGCGAGCCAAAAATGATCGGGAACACACCGCTCCGTTATAATTGAAGTGAAATATAGTCAAGGATGGATACCTGGGATTGCAACCACACCAAGTGTCTTTAACGGTGTCAAGGTAATGGTAGCTCACTGGTGAGGTCCCAGGAGAAATGCTGGGAGCGACATTCTTCAGAGAATTGGGGTACCCAGTTTGTTGGTCTCCATGCTCGGGTCCTGGGAGAAATCGATTTACCTGTTGCAGAAATCGATTAGAAGGATATCAACGGTAACGCATTCATGCGACCGTGTGAATGAGATTCACATACACCATAATTCACCAACTTGACCGCCGCCTTCGAACCCTAGAACATCCTCCTACATCCCACCAATAACAGGGAATGATTCCATAAGAACTATGAACCGAGTCCGCGGCTAATGTTGCCCTTGGCAAACTAATATGCCACGCTGAAGGTTCACAAGAGAGCTCACAACTCCAGTTCGTGCATTACACAACCGCTCGAGGTGAAAAGTTGAGCTGAAAAGAAGTTGAGGTTGGCAGAGCAAAATGAGGAGAGACAGTTAAGATGGAATATGCCACCTTCCTCGGGATTTATCGTTGACAGTAAGACGAAGTGTGATTCTGTCGATGAAGTGAGCTACTTTCTTTAATGCGAGGCAGACAAAAACACATGGAGGTGCTAATCGCTCAAACTGCGGACTGGGAAGGTGAGGTTCATTCACCGGCAGCTTTCGGTCACCGAGCTATGACGGCCTGCCTGAAAGTCAAACCGACGGTCAGTTCGTCTGTTCTAAATACCCGGCACCACTCAGCAAGTTGACAGCTGATCAAACCCCTAGGACTCGAAGTCAGTAAGGAGATGGATTGGAGATAGAATGTTGATAGAAGCCAGGGGACACGAAGGTGCTTCTTAACGGAGCCTTCTGCTTTTGAGAGAAGCAGTAAGACACCGCCATTTGACATGGTGTTGTTGTGGGGGAATTCTGGGAGCGTCAATGGCGCATCGGATCCATCAAGACCGTCATATCTCCTTTTGAGGCGTATCTGAAGGGCCAATGGAACGGACGTCAGGCAAGCAGGGGGTCCAGGAAGTTCATTGGAGGGATGTCCAGTAATTTTTCGAGCGGTCAGGGGGTTCTGCATCCAGGCCAGCAACTCAAATCGAAAACAGTTTGTTCACGTGATGTGTCCCTTGGGCGCTAGGCCGGTACTAATACAACGCTGTTCGCTTGTATAATTTTCAAGACAATTAGCTGGGGTATATAAACAATGCAAGGTGCTCCGAGCAGAGCGTGTGGATAGCAGATTTAAACGAGAAAATATTTGAGAGGAGTTCGTAAATGGCTCTCCGAGCCGCGTCTTCGGAAGTTGCCAGTTGTCTTGTTCTACTCCAGGTTAGCCTCACCTGACTTGGACACTAGCGCCAATATTTCATTCAAAGGATTGGTCTTGGAATAGGAATAGCCGTGGGGAATACGTTGCACCTGAAAGTTTTAGGCGATACCGCCCATTTTTTGTCCTCTACCTGCCATCGCCTCACCAATTTATTCCTCTTCTTGGGCCGCTTTCTGACGATACCATGGCTGCTTTGGACCCTTGGGAGCTCACGGCTGTGGCTGGTACACTCTTGATAGCGGCATGTCTGTACAGCAACCGCCACCCAAACCCGCATCCCCTCCCACCTGGCCCAAGAAGATTGCCCATTGTTGGGAACCTGTTTGATATACCAGCCACGTACGCATGGAAGGTGTATGCTGAATGGGGAAAGAAGTACAGTGCGTGTTCCCCCCAGGCTTGCTGTGACGCAATATATCGATCTGTCAAAGACTCAGATATCTTGTACTTGAACGCCGCTGGGAAGTCGATTGTGATACTCAACTCATATGATGACGCCAAAGAGCTGTTGGAAAAAAGATCGGTGATATACTCGAGTCGGTGCGCATTCATGACCTTTCACTTAGGGTGATTGTAACTCCAAGGAATACATAGACCGGTGTCAGTTATGCTGTCTGAGCTGTAGGTCGAATAACCTCTACTAAAGAGCTTATTCTGACCCGTACCAGGTCTGGATTTGGCTTCCAGTTTGGCCTCATGCCTTATGGTGAGCCATGGCGAGTTCGTCGTCGCCTCTTCAACAAGTACTTCAACAACGCCCTCGACCACCAAGTCCAAGAAGTCAAATACATACACCGCTTTCTTCATCAACTCTTGGAGCGCCCCGCAGACTTGATGAAGCTGATGCAACAGTAAGGCTTCTTTTCTCTCCAAGGAAAGGTGTGTCCTCAAGAATAGATGATACGCACAGTATGGTCGGCTCCGTTACACTTTCAACAACATATGGTATAGACATTCTTGAAGAAGATGACCCAAACATGCAGGTTGCCCGCCGTGCCCAGAGGATTATCGGAGAATCATTGGCGGCTGGTTCTAAGCTCGTTGATATGGTGCCCTTGTTGAAACACCTTCCAGCTTGGTTCCCAGGTGCTTCTTTTCAGAAAATAGCAGCCGAGGCACGCCTTCATGTGCATAGGCTAAGAGAGGGAATTTTCGAGCAGGCCCATCAGAAATGGGTGAGTGCCTCTCGCGCATAAGTGCTCGGTCAAACTTCACACTTCCTCATCTCTGGCTACAGTCAACACGTGCACCCTCGAATCCTTCTTTCGTCTCATTATGCTTGGAGAGTTGCCATAACAAGGATGACGAGGAGCAAATGACCCTCTTCAAGGACGTGGCAGGCATCGTGTACCTGGGTTAGTCCACATCACTGCCCCAATCTGCGTTACTGATGTAAAATAATAGCTGCTTCGGATACAACAACGGCTGCTCTCGAGACATTTATTCTTGCAATGGTTTGCTTCCCTGACATACAAAAACGTGCACAACAAGAATTAGATCGCATACTGGAGGGTGACAGGTTACCAAACCACGCGGATATGCCCATGTTACCCTATATATCCGCCCTCGTAAAGGAGGTGTTTCGGTAAGATTCACCTTATGTTTCACAATCACCAGCTGAGCCAATTTCGATACAAGTTGGCAATCTATTGTCCCGGGAGGTCAGGTTGGTGCATCTTCATGCCGAATCACTTGCTGACTGTATTGCCAGGTGTCGCCCACAAGTCCACGTCACCCGATGTCTATAAAGGTTATTATATTCCAAAAGATAGCATCATTATTTTCAACGAATGGTAATCGCAATTCTTCCTCCTCTGGCTTGAGACTCACCCGCGAGCAAGGGCTATGCTCAATGATGACCGCAATTACCCAAATCCGCAGGAATTCCAACCTGAAAGATATCTCACTGCAGATGGCCAATTGAAAACGAAAGATGATATCCGATATCCAACCGATATCGCATTCGGCTTCGGACGCAGGTGGATTGCCCCATTACATTCTCCGTGGCTGATGTACTTACTTAAGTTAGAATCTGCCCAGGGGCTCATGTTGCGTTGTCCTTCACTTGGTTGGTAGCTGCATCGCTTCTGACAGTATTCGATATTGAGAAGGCACTGGACTCCGATGGTCGGCCAATCGAACCTACGCGAGAATATACTTCGGAGGCTGTTTCGTAAGAGTCTCAGTTTCCTAGCCGATAAACATGTGGCTGATTCTTACTGGCTTTTAGACATCCTCTGCCCTTTGCCTGCTTCATTAAGCCTCGCTCTAGAGACGCTGTGATGCTTGTTCAGGAAGTTATGGAAATAGTCAATAATGGCGAGTAAACTACTAGTACAACCCCTAGGTACTTGTCCTAATATGCTGTGTTTTGATAAAACGATATGAAGACCTATGGTGCGGGACACCTAGTCACCGCTACTTTTGTGCAAACGAAAAAAAAAATTNCCCCGCCGAGATGGCCACTGCACAAAAGTAGCGGTGACTAGGTGTCCCGCACCATACTTCACTCTGTCCGAATGAGTGCCCACGAGGCACCGTCCTTTCGGCACGCGATTCAGATTGGAGCCTGATAAGGCGTTCTAAATGGCATATTAATAGCTTACACTGAAGCAACGGTTATGAAGGTGCCTTCAGCCACATGAGCCATTGGGCATGCCGTGACTTCATCTCGTCTCGGGCTCTGTAAGTACCTGCACGTGCCAATCATTTACCGGGGCACTAGCCTTGAATCTCCCTAGAATGGTCATGAAAGATTGTCGGAGATGTGTGTTTCATTAACAGCGGTTATTGCTTGATTTGATTTGAACGATCACCCTTCGACATGCTGTCAAGCTCGGCATGGAAGGCCTAAGGAAGGAATAGCGGGCATTCTTTTTCACACGATGGAATCATAATAATTCGTTATGAAGTTGGGGTACCCCGTATCCAAATGCAGCCGACAAGTGAGTTGACGTCCTCAGCAAGTTTAAAGTGGCCAAGACCTGCTGTAACGGTGATAGGCGATACATTCAATTTGGTGTATGAGTCCCTCATGTCGTCATCGTCATTTGAGCTCGATAGTTTGCAGACCAAGAGGCACGACGGAACTTAATCAGCGCTCTTCCTGGAAGCTCACCACGATCCGCACAAGTCAGCTATGGGATCCATATTGGTCCAATGTACATAGTATGGGGAGCTATGGCATGTCCATCGCCGACATCTCAAAGAGGTACATCAACTCGTCAAACACTACCGTCCATTAAGTCCGGGAAGTCAAGTTTGCCCGTCGCATCCTCCGTCAGCTTCCGATGACACCACAAATATCAGAAACTAGTGTAATCTAATTTCTCCTTGAGTGTTGAGGTGGTTGTTGACAGCATGGATTAGTTCTATTGCGTTCCTAGCCACGGGTAGATATCCTTCCCCTCAGAGTGATCCAAACATCCAGGTTTCAGGTCTAACTGACGAAACGGGTATAATACTATCACTCGCAGAATGCCGACACGTTTCCGGTGCTCAAGCACTCTCCCACTCGTTTTCTGGGCCTGCATTTTACATAGACCGCAGCCAAGCGTTCTTCTGTCCGAAAGTCAAGGGAAGTTGATGTTTAGCTAGGCGTACAAGGAATGGGCTATATTTACATGGACCGATAGTCATGCTATAGAATTACGCGATCATACGATACTCCCCTCCATCAACCACATTCCGGAGCATCACCAGATGTTTCAGGCATTAGTTCACTTTCGTCTTTATGCTTTTCCCATTTCGGCAGGCCATCTCTTACGTCCATTGAGCGCATTGAATAAAAGATGTGACACCTTGGAACTGTTTGTTAGGTCGGGTATGAAGAGATGTAGCCAATGCTCACGTTGGGTACCACTTTTTCTTTTCCTCCATAGTTTGAAAATTGATCAACGTAGGAAATATCAAGAGCATGTTCCGTCCCTCATCCATAATTGGGGTACGACAATTAGCGCAAGAGACCTTGCAAGGCAACAAATATTCTTGCGTCTTCTCCGCCGGATGCCAGTATATGAGTTGATCCTTTCCTTTTGTAAAGTGCATGTCAGTCTTGTGGATTATGGCCGCCTAGCTCTCATTAGTCGAATTCTTCTAGAGGTTGAGACAAAGTCATACCCATTGAAATGGTGCCCCATGCAATCGCTGACAGGTCGGGCAGTGACAGAACTTCGCGTCGAGAGGCTTCTCACGGGAAATCTCGTACTCAACTCTTCCGCAAAAGCAAGACCCTGTGTAGACCACATGGAAAGGCTGATTTGGGTGGCCGAGTGAGTAGGGCGGGCGGTCCATTCGGTTACGGTGCACTTGGTCTTTGATCGGGTGTGGAACATCGCGGGCATTGTGAGAATTTTGTTCTGGTGAAAGATGGAATATATGAGAATCGCCGAACATTAGACTGGAAGACAGAATTTGACTTGACTGCTGTGCCGACGTTTCGCTAAAGAGCGCCCGGAATGTGAGGAGAGAGGACTGACTGACATCATCATGGAACATAGGGGCAGGATTGATGACATATGACGAATATGTGATATATGCATATGATGCCTTGTCCCGGTATGGCACTCACAGGCTTTATCTACAGGAAGCTCTCCCTCAGCTGACTTTTCCCAGGGAGAAGATGCAACCGGGCGGTCTCGTCCACTTGCTGCGGATGAATCGCCCTTTCCCCTTCGACTGCGATGGCTTACGAGTGCTCCGAGTGCAAACGCAGATTTTCCTCTTCCGAGGGGCTGCGACAGCATTGCAGAGCAAAAGGCCACCGCCCATACGAATGTTTGTGGTGCAAGTGTTCTTTTGCAAAGGGGAAACACCTGATCAAAGTAGGTATTGTATGGATCCTACCAAGCGCAATCCCTCACCTACACCCTAAATGATAGCATATTTACGATAAACACAACGCAGGGACATGCCAGACGGAGCCGTCAGGCAACCACAAGGCGCTTGATCAGGCAAGTATATTTGTCAGTCTCCGTTTACCGAGAGCCATTGGTGCTAGTCAATACAGCATTTGGAACGTTACATTGCCAAGGAGCGAGCTGAAGCAATCGACGAAGATGCTCTGTCGTACACTCAGGAGTTACTCAACGAGGAGGAGGATACATACTGTGTCCCGTGCAATAGATTTTTCCTGGATAACATTGGGTTTAAGCAGCATCTGGAGTCGGTACACCACTGGTGCTTTACCTGCTCGCGTGGCTTTGATAGTCCCTTGAAACTCGCACAAGTACGCCTTTACACTCTAATCCAGAACGTTTCCACTCAAGCTCCGGCGTACAGCACCATAGGTCTCTCGTGCACGATGGCGTTCGAAACTTCAAGTGCCCCTTCTGCAATATTGCCCTCAAGACCACATCTGCTATGGTTGTACACCTAGAGGGCGATTGTCCCGACATGATGCGTCCGACGGTGACGAAACACGAGCTCACGAAGCCGCGCATTGAAGTAGTACCTCGGACGAACCCCTCCTGTTCAGTCTGTGGACGCGAGCTCGCGTTACTCACCAATCCTCCCTTCAATATAAAGAAGCGCAAGTGCCATCTTTGTTGGATGCGGTTCGAGACCCCCCAGGATCTCATAGCCCATATGAAGGAGACCCCAGAGCACCAGGGCCTTCTCTTTCACTGCGTAAATTGTGAGACGGAGTTCCAGAGAATTCGTGAAGTCCTCTGGGAGGTGGGGATCAAGGACAAGTATATGAACAAGGCAAAGTCGCTGCTTATGCTGAATCATCGGAGACGTTTGGTATAGAGCCCCGGTGGGAATCACATACAAATATGATGTCTACAGGCTGGGCAGCAGAATTAGTAAATCATAATTTGCCTGAAATCCCTACAGTATGAAATTCAGAGGAGTTATCGTTTTGCCACAGCACGCAGCCACATTACGGTATTGTTCCTAAAAAGAGAACGTATGAAAAGTTAATTCGGATACGGGGAATCGAACCCCGGGCTATCGCGTGAGAGGCGATAATGTTAGCCACTACACCATATCCGACATTAACTATGTAGGCGTTTCCCTCATATTTATTTCTATGATTCTGTGAGTACGCTGTATAGCCTATTAGACGAAGGTCCTAGCGCCTGTTGTTGACCAACAAGCCAAACTGTAAGGATCGGCTAGCCTGAAGAGTATTTAGGATGAGAAAAGCTGGCGTAATACGCCTTTTATTCTGGTAGGGTCTTTCGTAGGCACTCGGAGTGAGGAATCAGCAAGTGTGGGAGATGGAAGAGAAAGAACTTACACCACCGGCATTGGAAGCCTCCTCGGTTGGAGTGAAGTTGGTCAGGCCGGTTTTGTGACGAGGGCATCATGTCCTTATACTATGAGGCTGGTGGATCGTTGATCCGTCACACAGCAGCCAAACCTTAGGCATCCCGGCGCTCGATTTTACTCAGGGGATGCCTCACGTACCACAAGAACAAGGTCGTCTCTGATTATAAGAGATAGACGGTGGCTTGGGCCTCAAATCCCACTTCTAACCATCACACAGACAAGTAATCTGAGCTATCATACAAATGGGATTTGCTGAGTGTATTCGTCGAGTCCGGGAGGTGAGCACCACCTATGTTATGCAACGACAAACTATCCCTCCATTCTCTGTGAGGGACATAAAGTCAAGCAAGTGCCGAGACTCAGTTGGACAGCACCTACCGTCCTGGACGCAGGAATGATCTCAGGCGCCAATAGTCACGCAAAGATCGAGGCAGGCAGCCTCACCTTGCGCAGGGCACATTGCATGCACCTCGCGCGCATCAGGAGTTGGGACAGCAATGGTAGTAGTTGAGAAGAGAGCGATGAAAGCAAAGAGAACCCGGGTAGGTTTCATGATACCTGTCGGTTTTGGTTTGGTTCCCCAAGGCTTCTGAGAGTCGAGCCTGACGGGTATAGGAAAGCGTAGCTGATATTGTTTCCGGCTATCAGTTCCCGTCAGACTGTCAGTGTATACGGCACATGCTACCAGTGGTCACGAGGCACGAGAAAACACAAGCTTTGCCCAGTTACATGTCCTTTTGAGGACGACGATTGACCGAGGCCTATCTCGCTCGTTGCCCATTCCATATGTCGAAGTAACAGTGCTTTTTATCGATTATCGAGGGATAGCTGGGTTGAAATCAGGCAAGTGTCAGGCTTGGAAATGATTTACACATATAGGTAGTGATGGAGGCCTGCTGAGTGATAAAGTATCGGATTGAAATTGAACATTTTACGAGTTCATTACAGATTAGATATATGAGGCAAACTATATTGACCGGCCGACAGACAAGGGATTCGCGGTTTGAATCGTAAAGAAACGTAGTACAAGGTCACTACTAACTATCATGCATATAAATGATCTCCTCTACCATAGTAAACAGGGATCCAAGTATATCAGTTGGGTTTCCGGGGACAAGTGCCATTTAATGACTGCAGAGACAGCCCAAATCTAGGAATGACACGAGCTTAGGTAAACGCTAATTGCCTGGATAGGGATCAACCTACCCTCGTTGCTACAGAAACCACAGTGGCAGCCTAATGCGACACAAAGGGAGCAAGAAATGCGATATCCATTTGGGTATGTACTTGCCCTACAGGGAATCTCCACAGCAGGAGCAGGAGCAGCCATCGTGGCGGTGGAAAAAAGGATGACAAGAGCAAAGATAGGCCTCATGGCTCTGCGTTTTTCTGGAAAGCTGTGAATTTGGGTTTGTTACTTCGGGGGCAGAGGTCAGCCTCTTTAAACCTGGCCGTGAGCAACACTTGAAGAAGAGAATGTGTGACTGATGGTGTCTCTAGTGGTTAAGCCCATCCAAGTTGTAGTGCCGAAGAGTCGGGCAATAAGCGGTCATAGTCAGAAACTGTCTAGAGCCCAGAAGTCATTCCAAAACACATGGCGCTTCTGGGCGAAGGTGAAATCATGCCACGAGTCACTAACGTACAAAGGGCATCTCATCGTACCGGTGCTCTCGTACTCAATAGAACTGGTCTACACGTCAATCATAGGGCTCTTCCCGAGTTAAGTCCACCTTACACATATTGAGAAATCATGCTACTTTTGGCTAATATGGTTGAGTCAAAGTCATGCAGAGGGACCGGGGCCTGTAGGCAACCACCTTGTAAATACCCTTGATGTTGCTGGATCGTACGCACGCCATAGTCCGGGACAGCAAGGATAATAAGTGTATAGTTACATGTCGATCATCATATTTACAAGCTATCATACGCTGTGTGCATATGGCCCCCATTCTTTGTGTCATGGACGTGGCCACCACCTAGTAATTGCAGACGCAGATTTGCTCTGTCATGGCGTCAGTTCACTTGGGTGATAGATGCGCAGAAGAATACACGATGACCACTTACGGTCATTGCAGTAGCCACCGTGGTAGCCCTGGCCTTGGGCAATGCAGCTGGCGCTGCAAAGTGCGTCAGCTGCACCAAAGATCCCGCCTACTTGACAAGAAAGCTGAGTAGCAGGAGCTGGGGCGGCGAGAGCGGTGGTAGAGAAGAGGGCGATGAGAGCAAAGAAGACCTTCATGGTGTGGTTTGTTCACTGGTGAGTTGCAAGTTCGCGTTTGGTACTTGAAGTGGTCGAGTTTAGCTGTCTTTTATGTCTGTGGCAGACCCACTCAATCCTTCTGTCGACCTCACGTCGCTCGCTCACCATATGCACACGTGCAACAGCCCACTCTTATTCCTTGATACTCTGACATGACAACCGCGAGGTACTTCCGCCATTTCGCTCAGTACATTGACATGGGTGTGAGCACTAGCTGGCCGACCGTGCGGCCGCCTTGGCATTCACTCACTCGCTAGTGTAGCTATAAATATCAAGTTCATTATCAACGCTTGTCCCACGGTGTCCCTCTCTTTCCCATTTTATAATTCAAAGGCTAGCTCCCATGACCTTACTTGGCAACAAGTAAAATTCCTCTTTTCGCCTCAGGTCGGATCCGAGCCTGAGCAATAGTGATGCCAGAGTACCACTCACAAGGCACGAACGGCTTCCATACATCATCGGACTCAAGCCATCTTGTGGCAGTGATTTCCATCTAACATCACATGTAATCCTCGTTACTGTTATGCCCAACTCCATCGTTCTTTCAAAAGGCTGTGATTCGTGCTCCACTCTGAATCACGATGGAAAACAAATCCATTGGGCGTTGGTAAAAGGACCTGAGTAATACAAAGGAGGCACGCCCCCAAATCTCTACTAGAAACAGCCCTCCCAGATTCAATCCACGACTCATCCACAAGTGACCCGCAATGTCACTTCCCTGATCGTGGGGAGGAATGCAGCGAAGTATCCCCGGCTGACTGGTGACTGGAAAGCACACCAGACTCATATGCCCCAATACCAAGGTTGCGCTGTGCGAGAGACAGACTTGTTGCCAACGAGTCCTTCTACTCTACATGACAACTGCAGCTGCTCCCGAAGCCACGGGCATCAAGACTCTGTACGACCTACGTCGTATCACTCGCAGCAAGGATGAAAGAACCCGTCTATTGGTAGGTGACCTGGCATACATTTATTTCAAATGGCCGGGTAAGAGCAGCAGGCAGGCAACGGTTTACCTAGCTATTTTGGATCTAGCTTACCATCCACTGTCAATATCTTCACCGCGAGATATAGGAGTGCCATGCCAAACAGACCATAATTCTTCGTGCTGACCAGATAGCTGCCAGAGTATGCAGTTCTACCCAGCTGATGAACGACCGGATGAGAGACATATCTATGGAGCCATGAAGATGGCGGTAACCTCGACGACAACATATCCACTGCGCAAAGTGCCAGCCTCACTGGTAAGACTCACTGAATTGAGCTTGCAAGCGAAACTCGCAGAAGAGAATTGTTTGTGCAGTCACCAAGCTATTCTAATCCCACGATCTCGCTTGCGTGATAGTCAGTCCACGTGCGTGAAGATTTCCCAATCTTCAGAGTGTACAGAGAAGCCACCTAGCTCAAGTCATGCGGGATTGACAGGTGCCGAAGGCATCCCATCTATCTGCTTACGGACGACGTAGAGCCGAGCCGGAAACATGGGTGGACCAAGTGCTGCTGCATAACCCTACTGCTACGCCGGAATGAGAACGTGAGATATCATTCTGCTCTGACATGAATCATCCATATGGCTCTTGGATGTGAGTTCTACTGTCTTCAATGATTAGACCCTTTCAGGACTTGTCACCAGGCGGAGGGACACCTGGAAGTGTCCAGAACAGCGTGTGGACACGGGTCTGGGAGGCCATGCCGTTGGAAGAATCGAAACACGGCGCTTCTTCGCCGTCAGCTAGGGCGACGTCAACTATTTTAAGGGATGGACGGACCGTAAGGTGGAAGAAAGAGAGGAGACACCGTGGGGTGGGCAATGATAATGAACTCGTTATTTATAGCTACTACGCTGCAAGCGGGCGCCAAGGCGGCTGAACATGTTCGGCCAGCTAGTGCCAACACCTATGTCAAGGTACTGAGTGAAATGTAGAAGTACCTCATGGTTATCATGATCACCGACGTCAAGGGGTACAAGTGGGGTACTACGTGCATGTGGTGAACAAGAAACGTGAGGCCGACAGAGAGATCGAGTGGATCTGATACACAAATATAAAAGACAGCTAACCTCGACCACTGCAAGTACCAAACGCAAACTCGCAACTCACCAGTGAACAAACTACATCATGAAGATCTTCTTTGCTCTCATCGCCCTCTTCTCTACCACCGCTCTCGCTGCCCCAGCTCCCGCCACTCAATTATCCTGCCAAGTGGGCGGAATCTTTGGTGCAGCTGATGCACTTTGCAGCGCCAGCTGCATTGCCCAAGGCCAGGGCTATCACGGTGGCTACTGCAATGACCGTAAGTGATACCACTGTGTGTCTTTCTGAATGTTTTACTCACACAAATGTGTGCGATGCTTAGAGCAAATCTGCGTCTGCAACTACTAGGCAGTGATTAGCTACTAGGACGTGGTTATGTGCATGTTCTGCCGATGTATGAGGTCGTTCGTGTTAGTGATACCAACTGTGAAACCACGTCAACAATGATCTCTGCCATTCTTTTGCATATTCAGCATGGAAATGATCAATGCGAGCGAGCTACAAATGAGACACTTCAGCATGCCCAAGATCATCGCTCATCGGTTCCTTTCTTCAGGTATAGCCATTGAATAATAACTGGTTCCAGGTAAGAGCTACTTGCGAGCCGCCACACTGTCGTCTAATACGACATCTCCTAGGATTCACTTCTATGTTGTTTTCCAACTTCAACATAGGATTCGCTGAAGATAATTCTTCTAGGTCTCCCTACTTCTAATAATTAGTATAGTCCGCCATAGACTACTGGTATGACACAAATACTGCACATGCTCGATGCGGGCAGATCAACACCCATGCGCTATTGTGCATTCATTTACTAGCGCCTTCCCCCTGACTCAAATATCGTGCACCGCTGGCGTTGGGACGACTGATATTATGCTCCTGAACTCGGGGACCTAATACCCAGTCACTATACAGCCAACGTCTCCTGTGCGCCGCTTTTCGGCTTAACGCTGCCTCGTCCGGGTATTCACTATCCTCCGACTGAGAAACTTGTGATGACTCACTGGCGTAGGCTGCATGGTTCAAAATGAATGGCGGGGGCAGAACGTCGACCTCCAAAAGGTTATCGTGTCAGTCAATTGGTCTGGGGCTCAGTGGGCCCAGGTGGAAACCATACCATTGGTCAAGGCAGAATGGAGCAAGCACGGACTGATGCTACCTATATACATTTCCCGCAATACAATAGTCGTCATTGGTACGGAAAACACGAACACTAGATTTTCTGAGCTTGGTGGGCGTCGGTTACCTTTGACCAGGGCCCAACCAAGTGATGGCTGCTCCCCAAGGCCTCGCCCACAACCAGACTCGCCCCGAGGCGCCGAGCATCACTACTATCTTTCACTATTAGTACTGTTTAACAGATAACGCTGACTCTACCAGCATTATCCATGGAATTCGTACCATGGAATGCCAGCCCAGGATACCCTCTTACAGAAGTCGGCGGGACGTGAACCCATCTGGGCCATTTTCACGTCCAGCACTCTCTGCTTATGACTCACTTCACATCATGCTCGTACTGCGCCAGTCATTGGCTTTCTGTCGCACGAATAGCTCTTCATTGTACTACGGCTTCATTGGAGAATACAAAACAAATGCAGGCCAACCCAATCGCCTGCACTCAACCATACTGTCCGGAGTTGTTGTTCCAATACTATGCTCTGATAACGATCCCATCCAAACAGCTGCAGCCGCTTCAAGAGAGAGAACACGACTATATCGAGTGGATCCAGTTTGAATATGTTGATTAACCTCGGTCGCCACATATTATTCACTTATTTATTGTATGACACGGTCAAGTCAAAGGGCAAACAACGCCAGTATAATCATGCCACCGGAGAGATCATTGGAAGGCTTAATATAATTGGGAACGCTTTACCGTTGGCGCAGAGATCGCCATGTGCATATCCCCGAGGAAATCACATCTGTGGCGTGCAATACTGGTCAAGGTCCGAGTGGGATGAGAATGAGACAGATGATGAATCAGACGCGCCATTCTTACATAGGCTAAACAGGGTACGTATATGTACCTATGGTCCTCATTGATTACTCGCGTCATGGCCAGGGAAACATTACAAATGGACGGGCCCGTTAAGTCCATTATTTGAGCTTCTTACGAGGCATCGCTCATGTTTTATTGCCTCTCTTCAGATGACATTCGGGGTCCACGTCATGTGAAATGATCAGCTAGCCGCAGAAGCCGCATTTCGACCGGTAAAGGTACCCAATGCATGGGGATTGGTAAATACTATCGGGCCAACGAGAGTTCCATGCACCGTTCAAGGTGAAACTTCACGAGTCCACCTCCCCAGTGTTGGAATAAAGCAACGACGTAATAGATCCAGGATTTCACATTGCCCTGAGCGAAGCCTTGGGGGGGTCAATGTAGTCCGCTCTTCTTCGTGATAGGGCTCGATAAGTGAAGGTGGCAGGAGCATAACGAGCTACTAGTGGATAATCTTGTTGTTCCTGGCGTTAGTGATGAGCGGCGTTGCTCGCGAGAGGCGGTTGAAGCATTATACCGTGCGTGGGACCATTCGCTACAATTTGGAGCAGTGACGTTCATTTTTGCGTAGAGAATTGGATGTAGGATGGTTCGTTGGCATAATGAGTGGCGGCGCCTGGACAACCCATTCGCGTGCGGATTGATGAGAATGACATGCCGAGTGGCCCATCCAGAATGACACACAAGGTGGACAGTGAAGGATCGCAAGCGCCATCGTCAGTGATCCGTGACATCTTCCAGAAAGTCCGTGGTGGCACGAGGCTCTCCAAGTTTAGACACATCTGAAAGCTCTCGCAGAGCTGATTACAACCGTGGTACTACAATAGTGGGAATGTGTTGTCCGCTCTCATACTGCACATCCTCGCACTGTCAACCTGGGGATAAAGCAAGACGTATGACGCCACAAAGACCGGGAGCATCTAAGAAGCGGCTAGTCCTTGCAGGCTATGCATGGTTGTTGCACAGCCCCCATAACGTGGAGGCTGTGATACTAGCAGTCAACTACATAGCTCTCATCAATTTTAGGTCAAAAAAAAAAAAATACTGCTAACAACCATTTCTGTATGACATGAAGCGAACACCCAGTGGAACCGAATAACAGCGGAGCTTTGTTGCCGCCCAACCCCCGTACCAAAGTAAACTCCAAGTTCATCATTGTCAGCAATACTGATTCCGTGGTAACCAACCATCCAACACGGCTTCGCCGGTAGTCCGCACTCTCCCATTCTTGCCTCGGCGATCTAATTGGCCGAAGAACGCCCAGCGAAGCGGAAGTGTTTCGGCAGAGCCAAGAATGATACGAAGGATCTCGCAATAAATGGCGACGTTTCCACCTTCCTCTATTCCCTCCACAATAATGAGTCTCCGTGGTCCTAGTTCAATTCCTTGTGCCAGAATTTCGCGGAACGGTATATCGATGAGCCCACGAAGTTGGACACTCAATGTCTTTGAGACAAAGTGAGGATTACGCCAAAGTTTGGTGTCCAAGATCCGGGCATAGTGGGGGAAACGGACGGAGAGTTGGTCACCAAGGGTTGTGAAGAAGCGTCTGGGATCGTCAATCCCATATGTCTGAGAGAAAAAGAGCGTCGCAGCCAGTTGCTCCTCAGCCTTCACTGCACAAATCTCAACTTTGACTTGGGCCCATTCAGCTGCATCACAGAGAAGGGTGTGTGTGCTCGATGAACCCATGCTATGAATTCGTCGATCAACTCCTCATGCTGGGTCTTCAGGATGGAGTATAAGGCTAGTTGACGCGTTGCAGAGTCATGTGCGGCACCCGGAAGCGAGGCATCTCGAAGGATTTTGAGACCTTGGTAACCGTCAACTCCCGGCCAAATACAGCTGAGATGAACGGCCTTACCATTTTCGTTTGCTATGTTATAGTCCGCCAGTGTGCAATTATAAGGGCGAAGTTGGTCGAGTTTGAGAACATCGTCGCGTCGAGAGGTCAAACCGCGGTATAGGAATGGCTTAAAGCAGGTGGTGGAGATTGAAGATAATTGCTGGGGGGCTAGCGAAGAGTGCTGGAATGCCGTCGAAGGCTATTCAAACGCTGTTTCAAAGTTGTTGTGTGTCTTGTAGTATAGCGCCTGCTTTTGGCGCCCGAGGGCTATGGATGCCGTGTTCATCTTCGAGAAGAACGGGTGAAAGATCCTGTGTTCTTCTCTACTCCTCTCAGTGCGGTAACACCCCACGAACCTATCTTCTACGAGCTTGTCATGTTTTCGCAGCCATAATACGCCTTCGTCTTCCCTGACATTGATTGATGGCACATTGCTGACGAATGTCTTGAGTACATATCCTCAATCAATCGGCGAGGTGGAACTGACTTAGCGACTGTTGAATCTATCCCCACTTGCACGAAAACCAGACGAAACCGACGCCGGGTTCCATTGCCAAGGTGTGTATGGATGCCTCAGAACATCTTCTAGCAAGACTAATAATCCGCTACGAGCAGCAGGTTCCACAACCGTCCCTATTGATGTTTTCGTGACAGAAAAGACATACATAAAAGGGGGCGGTGTGGATCCTTCGACAGAAATGGAGCGGGTACCTTATAGGCCTTACACCTCCTGTGAGGCTAGATCGAGTCCTCGATATCGTTATCGCCTGTTCCCCATTGCCGCCGTCTCCGGTTCTACTAGATTCCACTCCAATAAGTCTTGCAAGGGGATGGTTCCCTTGGATTCGCCTGATGCAGAGGCTCCTATTGCTTGTTGCGTCACTCATTCCTGAACTTGTGGTGTCGTCTGCGATTCGTAAGTTAATATGTTGATGCATGTTCTTTCGATTTCATGTGTGAGGGGTTTGCATGAAATTGCTTTCCCGCTGAGTGGTGGGGGTAGCTCGTAAAGCAGACACGGGATTGCGAGAGATTACTTTGGGCGACAAATCGGATGGGCCCCAGATACATGCTCAAGCGTAAAGGGAACTGGATACGGTCAATCTCTTTACCTCAATTAGTCTCGAAGCCGGCCCAGCTTGCGCATTATTTGCCTTTGCTCGCCGAGAGGTGAAAATCGTTAGGGGGAACGCTGCAAAGCATGGAGGTTATCTCGCTGGTATGACCTTTTCGGATCAACGCAGCGTGATCGAACCCGCATGAGTAAGGAATACGATGTAATAATGTCGACCCCCAGAGGACTCTACCTTGGTGTATCACGCGATATCGATTCGAGCCTCAGGTTGGGTGGCATTTCTAACTGGCGAGAGTGTTCGTGTTCACAGGCTCATCGGTGGAAAGGAGGAATATGTGCGAAAGAAAGGGGTTCGCAATATAGCGGGGATATAATTCGACGGCGTAATAATACAGGGATGATATTGGTTGAGAAGTGTTAGACCCACTGTGATCTGTCCCAGGCTGGGTCCTGCAAAAAGGCGCAGAGGACTTTGCTGCCGGTCTAACAGCGACTCAGAGCTCGCAGAACAGGAGAGATACAGGAGCGCACCTGGAGAAGCGGATGACCAGCAACAATGCTCAAAAAACGCTCTAGTCCTTCCCTTCTAGTCTCAATAACTTCGTCGGAGAAACGGTTAGTGAATACTTTCCCAGGGAGGGGTGGAACGTTAACGCGAGTGGATTCGTGCTCAAGGATGTCGCGGAAAGCCTCAAAGTCGGAGTAGCGTCGACGGACGACGGAATGTCGGAGCTTGAAAGCAGGGATATTTGTCTGCAACAGCTATGAGTGGGTTGGCGGAGGAAATAATGTCTGGCGTGCCTTGCACACGATTTCATAGTCAGTGTACATCTTGCGGCCAAAGCCTGGAAGTATAATGAGCATTGCATGTGGAATATAGGAAAAGGTGGTCGAGAGGATACGCACCGTGCGTCTGTGGATTCCTGACCTCGATTTCGAGGAAGCTTTCTGGGATACTGTACATTTCCTCGATCTGCATACGTGAGCTGCTGCATAGGGGGAAGAGAAATATGGTGCCTACAGTTTGTTCCCTTCCAGCGAGGAGGGAATCCTCAAAGGCGGTGCTACGCGCAAATGGAGACACTGAGCTCGACATCGTAGACAACGGCGAAGAGTATCCAGTCTCCAGTGGCTGTGTTCTGCCTATACTTACAGCTCATGTGACTTGTAATGTAAGCCTGCCGTATGGTGTAGGACAAGTAGTTTCTACAGCGGTTCGTTGAAATATATTGAAGGAGCTCGACTAATTAACGGATTAGATCCGCCGTCGACCAAAGGAAACCGCTGCCACCATTCTGTTCATGGCCTTAATGATTACTGTCAGATTATGAGTATCCTCACATCTTATTAACGACCAAACTATTCGGAGTCGCGGGAATAGAGCGAGGAGGTTTTGTGCTAGGATAAGCTTCTCTTCCAGGTCTGGGGGAATCTGGTAGTCTCCGAGGACACATAGTTCCTCCAGAGAGTTTCTTGGAGGAGGCACTGTATCATCGTCGAGAGGATGTGTCAGCAGCCGAAGATCGACACTAATCGGGAGCGCTTGCAAGATTGGGCTTTGTGATAGTAGAGCGTTGGCATCGAAGGACGCGATAAAGGGGCTGGAGAGGAAAAGAGTGCGGAGGCGGGGCCACCGGTGCTCATAGTATTCAGGTCCGACAACGTGAATTGATGTGAAATCCGATCCAAACGAAAGGTCGTGAGTTGTCGGGATAACAGTTGAGTAATGTCTTGCATCATCACAGGCGGATAGATGCCGCCCAGGACCCGGGGCGGAGAAGTGGACAGAGCCGGGAAGTGAGCGGCGGCTCGATTGCAAAGGGAACCTCAGGACAAATCCCATCCCTGTGATATGGACAGCTGTAATGACCGAAGCGGGGGAAATTCTGCTTCTCATGAGCAGTGCCTCTAACTCTTCCGGGCTGCCAGTGACATTGAGCACTTGGAGAGTGTAGTTCCGACAGGATAGATGTCCCACCCCATCAGTCACGGAGAAATAGGACTGGAGATCAACCCGAAGGTCCGTAAGAGATGAAAAATTCTGTAGTATCTCGGGAAGCGGAACAGCGATCCGTCTCGGACTGTATGTCAACCCTTGAAGATACAAGGACTTGGGACCTGTGAATGTCACGAATATCGGAAGAGACTCCTGCGGGCTGCTCTGTGTAATGGGTGATGCTCTCCAAGTAATATCCACGAGAATGGAGTAGCTTGTACAGCGGCTGTATTACGACACGGCAGCGTTGTGACACGTCTCAAGGTCGGAGCTATGAAGCGTGCGAGGTAATTGAAATATGCCTCCTCCATCTCGGGAACCGTTAATTTGTGCAAGTCGGGAAGAAGTGATTCAGTTTGACCCATACACTCCGCAAGGACGATCCAAAGGGGTGCCTCCTTCATCTCCACCCCCCGACTGAAGTCAAGTACCCGAACTTGGCGAGCATAATCCAGCACGCGGGAGCGAATGATGTCATCGGGAGGTTCGCATAGCTCCTTTATCCAATGGGACATCAACAACCCGTACCATATCGCGGTGACTACTAATCCAGTAAGACCCCCCAGCATATTCGGGGATCTTGTCTGTAGACAATGCACAAAGGTTGATTATGTGCGCTATGGGCTGCAAGGAGGCCATTCTTTTCCATAGTATATCCAAAGCGCAGTTGTTCAACAATCGTGAGACACGCGCCAGACTGACGATAGTTTTTCGTCCCATAACTTCTTCCTCATCCAGGGCTCCAGGACCATAGTAGAGGTACTGTAGGACTTCGTACCAAATGTCGCCACAGACGTTGTTGGCATCCATCGGAAGGATATACGAACCGAGGGCCAAGATTTAGGTGGATGTTATCGTTGGGATCTGCCCAATCATCCGGGAAGATTCGGCCCGAGATCAATGAGGGACAGCATGGGCGCCAAACTATGACTGTAGACCTGCCAACAAAAACTTGCTCCTTTAACGGGATAAAGTGCTATTGATTCAAATTGTTTATTTATTTCTTATGGCGAATGGGGAAAAGATTTCCAAGTAGCTTTAAGTTTCAATTAAAAAATCTGAGAGTATCATTGCTTACGCACTACTTACGGCTGAGGAAGTCCAGGTTATTACTTACCGTTATGGTTCATCAAGGAGCCTGATCCTGGTTCCTATATGTAGTTGGTAGGTTTAGGAACAGTTTCAGATCTTCTGTTTGTCTTACAGTTGTTGGAGGAAGCTGGGCAGTGAGATATCAACCGACGGCACTGGGCCAGCTCAGACCGGGATTTTAGTGGGTGACTGACACAAGCCAATTGCGTGAGACCATTTCATGTCAAGGACTTATCTCTCGTCCATCAGTAGAGGCAGTACTAAGGACTCCAGAACACTTGTTCACACAACATTGTTAACGCTTCCGAAATCGAACTTCTAGAAGGCTCATTTGTCGTAGCTGAGAGATTACAAGACGGTCAAATGCAGCGACTCGTCCTGATGGCAAAGGTCTATTTGGGAGAATTCAGTCTAGGCGCTTGGGGTGGCGCCAGGCAACCCTAATGGGCAGCGCATACCCTTTTAATGGGTGAGACATGGCTAATGCCAAGTTGGTCGCTGACCGGAATACAAATCTTAATGAGATTTCTCGCAAAATGTGTTCCAACGGGGCATTGAGGCTACGAAATATACAAGCTCGGATACGGCGGTCAAGGGCTCGCGTGAGGGTGCTGAGTACCTCACTCGCTACAGCGGAAAATATAACGAGCCACCACGCCACTCAACGAGGGCCAGATAAACTTGGTAAATAGACATCGTAGATCGTGATCACCATGGATTGTGTCGTGTCGTATGAATAACTCGTGATGCTCGGGTACTTAGGTTCACTATCGTGGTGTTGACGGGGATTCACAAGAGCGGTCCGGGACGTCCCAGATACCAATCACAGCGTCTCGAATCTACAAACAATATCAACATGAACATGCAACGTCGAGCGCATTGAAACGTACTCGTTCGCATCTCGAAGGCACGGATAGTGGTTTTCCGTGTAGAGCGTACTCCGGAGGTGTGGTAGAGCACATTATTAGCCAGTTGTCACCTCGATTCAAGCGATCTAATTTGGCTGTAAAACGCTGATGCGAAGAGCAAGATTGGCATCCCGGATGATTCACACATGACGGATAACGTACGTGGCGACCTGTCACTGCTTGACAGCCCTAGAAAAGAAATAAGATTATAAAAGAATATCATGGGAGCTGAATATGTAACGCACTTGATCTTGGAATTCTGTCCAAGATGTTTCACAATCAGGTTCTTCGAAGTCTATGACCCAGTGTCCCCATATCCCACTCCAGATACCCTTTGAGGCCGGTTGTCAGCTATAACCTGAAAACGGATTCAGAGTGGACAATACCAAGTCCTCGCAGAACGTAGGTCGCAGTGCAACATCATGGATCTGCGCTTGCGACCTTCTACATTGCTCCACCCCTGCCTGTCCTCGGATCGTGCCAATCGACTTTGCAGTATATTCCCGTGTCTTATATCGTAGGCAGTGTTCTCCACGCTTCAAATTCTGCCAGATCAATGGTTGCAATCGGTTCTCCTCTTGTACCAGCATCTGCACAGGTCGTCCGAAGAGAGCACTAGCCTTCATGGCGATGTCCCCACCCGTTCCACCTGATATGATTATTCCGATGGGAAGAAGCCAGACAATAATAATACAAAGGAGACCAATGCACGTTCCCGATGAAGACTTTGCAGTCATTCGGTAGTGGTCGGAGTCGTAAGGGAGTGCTTCGTAAGGGGTAGAGCTGGCAGGGTCCCCAGATGGGGATGGTTGTGACGAGGGCATAGGTAGGGACGGGAAGCGGGAATAGGTTTGAAAACGGGGAATCGGGAGGAGAGGTTGAGTTGGGTCATTTGAGGAAGGGGTTGAAGGATGGGGATAGACGTTTTGTGGACGATCGGGTGCTGGCTCGAGCCTTTGAAGCAACATTGCATCAGACAGGGCCGGTTTCGGGCAGGATACTATCTGGATGCTGGAAAGAAAACTCACGCTACTTGGCGTGGGCGCTGGGTGCTAGTGAGGTTTGAGTACATTGAGGTATCGCAGGCATGGTAATCCGGATGGTAGTGATGTACTGGTTGAGGGTCGGTTCTGCGATGACTTGTCAGGGGTTAACGAAGGGAGAGGTGAAAGCCATTTACCGAAATCGCGCCTCGGCCACTGACCCAGATGTAGTCGTCGCTCGGTGTATAGTCATTCCTCAAATTCGGAGAGCGCGGCCAAGACGCCAAATGGATTATGGATTGGGAGGAATGGAGACAGGAATTCACGGACCCGAAGGCTTCCTATGCAGAGGGGCCCTTTTCATTGGATACACACGCTGGGGAAGTGCTTTCTAGCATGGACAGAAGGACGAGATTAGTTGCTTCGAGGTTACTGGCGGAAGCGGAAATAAGCGATGGATTTAATTTGGGGAGGTCTGGATTGGTGACGCACAAATGGCAAAAAGCCGACGCACGTTTGTAGCATATGTTGGTCAATGCATAGGCCTCGAGCGATGGTTGGTATCGGACGTGCTGGGATGTGCAGCACAGTGCGTGCATCCGGCTGGGATTTGTGTTGAACATTAACAGGATTATGAAGGGCGGATGAGTGGTGGGAACGAGAATATGAAATTCAGCCTGCAGCCTCAAGCAGCCTCAAGTTTGTAGTTGGGTCATGGATCCGCAGAGCGCCAGATGACATGGCGAGCGGCACGTGGGTGGTGGCCCTGTAAGGCCTCTACGCAGTGAGCTGAGATAGGGTGGGCCTGATCTGTTCTCTGTTCGTACAGTACCACTTGCGCAACATGGGCCACAGGAACACATGGATCAGCAGGTCAGCTATCTCAACTATAACTGACACTTATAGTTCTCTGGCTTCGAGCACCATATGCCCCCATGGCGACCATTGATAAAAATATCATCCGGTTATCACCATACCCCGCATTCCGGGATGTCTGCACTTTAAAATCCATGTCGAAATGCAGCAACAGGGTGCGCAAAGTGACGAGGAAAGGTTGGCATTGCCCCATACACTATCTAGCAGATGGACAGGAGTAGTGTTGGACACCTTCCAAGCGAGGTGTAATCCCCAAACTCGCCGAATCCCGGACGGAATATCTAAAAATCACAACCACGAAATGATTCTTGAAACGTGGTTGTGGCTTTCACATATGACTACGCCATGGGAGCATCGTCACCTCTTTCTTCCGCACAATCAACAAATAGATTCTTTCAATTCAATACGTATCAGCAACATGACCAGCTGCCGTCACAGTTCTCGCAATACATGCATATATTTGACAAAGTGTACAAGCTGCAGGCTGCATCATTCACAAGTCCTGCCCGCCGCCTCGCAGAAACGATAACAATATGGCTGATAGTCAGTTCGTAGACCCGGAGGTGAAACTCCTTGGGTATTCAATGATGAGCTTTGCGGGACTTGGGGTGTTGGAGGTTGGAGTTTGCATTAGCTTCTTATTATTCGGTGTCGTCATCAGTCAGAGCGTCATTTATTTCCGGCGGTACTCGAGGGACGATCCTTGGGTTTTAAGATTTTTGGTGCGTGTCTGTTGCACACCTTACAATGCACAGCACTAATATAGTTTCTGTAGGTTTCGCTTTTACTGTGAGTTCGAATCCAATGAAATAGTGAGCTCGACTGAGGCCTTTCGAGTTTCTTCGAGCTCGCCCACTCAGCGGTCATATTAGGAATGGTCTATTCTATCTCTATCACATTCTCCCGCCTCGACATAATCCCCCAAAACTCGTACTTTCTAGCAACAACCAATGTGCTAGAGAATCTCGTCTCTCTTCTCGTCCAATCTTTCTTCTCTTACCGGGTCTACCGCCTTTCCAAACGCTTCTCGCTTGGACTCCTATGCTGGACGTTGGCCACACTAAGGCTGATCGGCGGTATTGCTGTTGCCGTGGAGAGTTACCTGGACGTGCCCAGGGTCCCTAACGGGATCGTAATGGTTATAAAGTTTGGGTGGTTGATTACGGCAACATTCGTCCTTGGAGCGCTCGTCGACGTCGTTATTGCGTTGCTGCAAGTCTGGTACTTGAGGGGTGTCGTAAAGCGTCTGCAGGACAAGAGGTATTCATGCCGCTGTTCGCGGAATTTGTCCGGTATCTTCTGACGAGTCGTCAAATCGGCAGGACGCTGGCAACACTGGAGAATGTTATAAATTGGTGCCTTCGTACGTAACTCCTTGTACAATGTGCTGTACAGAGAGCTAGGCTAATTGTATCCTATTGTGCTCGTGATATTAGAAACCGGACTAATCACGAGGTACAAGAGTTCTTGGACTAAGAAAGCCTCTTCCTCCACGAGTCTAACTAATCTCTAACTTCATGACAGCATAACTTCGGTGCTAGTTATCGTCTGCGTCAGTGACCTTCTCTATTTAAACTAGTCCTCAATGTGGCACTGAGAAGTACGCCTTTTTTATAGTTCCAGATCATGAGAAACCGTAGGTCTAGTCTCATTCGCCGCGGGGCTTTCCGGCGCTTCACGTTGGAGCTAACTGTACTTTGACTTGATTACTGGATGCAGAGGTGTGGGTAGCGATCTACCTGGTGCTCGCGAAATGTATGCCGCTTTGCTTTTCTTTCGCCGCTTAGGGTTGATGATCTCGGGATGAAGTGTATTCGAACTCGCTATTAACTGCGTACGGCGTTTTCTTGTCCGGCTGCGGTTACGCGCTGATAATATGTTCTCTCTCCATTTCTCATCACTCTGTCGTCTTTGGCTTTTGCCATCCAGATTGCTGCTTCGGCCGACACGAGATGGCTCCAAGATTGTGGGTGTGAACGTCAGCAGCGGACTATCGTCTCTTGGAGGGACGCATTATTCCAGCCGGAGTACCGGTACGTCGTGCCCAAGCATGGTTTGCGGCTCGGAAATGAAAGACCCAGGGACTCATTTTCATTTTTTTTTCTTTTGTTGCGGGCGTAGATCGGAATGAGGCGCCTCAGCTTGTCGTTGCATTAACATCATTTAATGGCAACGGTGTACCTGTATGTGCTCTGTCCCGGATTAATTGGATTTCAATTAACGAGGTGATTTGTAAAGCTCCAACCGGTCAGAAAGTGACCGTCGCCGAAGGAGGCTGCGTTCTCTAACCGCGTTTGAACTCGTTCGATCAGTCTTTCTCCAAATTCCGGGGGTGGTACGATATGTCGGGATCTATGACAAGGATACCCTGCATTTAGGTTTTCGGCGTAGGGCACCGATGACAAGACGTTTCCTTGTATGCAAGTTTGCAGGGCCTGCCTCTAAGGAAGATAGGGAAAATGTATTATTATTAGCCGCCGTGGCAGAGTTCAATGAAATCTTCTGGAATTCGAAAACGACCATCAGACTGGGGGAATCTATGAATGGGCGGGCTCTATGTCCTTTAGGGATATCTGCTTACTTCTGGGGCGAGGAATTCCGGGGGGGTCGGTGAATTGGAAGTAGGGTGATGCGTTGATGAGGGGGCGGTACTTGGATGGGAATCGTTGACATATTGGATGGTCAATCTTGGCATGGTATCAGAGTTCGGGATCAAGTTGAGAATATATCCGATGATGTGATATCATATCAGAGATCACCGTGATTCATGCGAGGTGGGAGGGGGGATTTATGGCCATATCCATTCTTACCACTGTGTATGGCGGCGTGATTGGGGTGAGTGAGCACAAATGATTGAGGCTGTATACGACTTATTACAATGTAGTGTACCCTACTGTATTGACAACGGAAGTGGGCGATTTGAAAAACTGAATTAAGTGGCTATTTATAGCGCCAAGTGCGACTCCGAGTTGAGGTGAGGAGGCAGTTGCGGATGTGCAAGGTTCATTCAGGAGCGTTTATGACCCTGAGGATCATTGCAGTTACTCCATCTGTACATTCTATTTGCTGCGAGTGCGGAAAATGGTGAAGAGGAATTCGGGAGAGAAAGGAAGACTCCCAGTCCACTGCGCTGGAGTTGCGCTCAGGCTGGGATGAACAGGAACGTGGTGCGGCCGAGGCTGCGGACATTAAGTGTAAAGCTTCAGGATGAAAGTAGGTATGCGGATTGCAGTGCAGTGCGTCCAGTACCAAGGTACATCGTGTTGATTACAGTAGTGGCGCAGTGCGTGGAACACAAGGGCGTTGAGGGTGTGGGCTGCGCCTCGGATTCCGCTGGAAAAGTGTGGTGGACACGAAGTTTACGCGTTGCAGGAGAGTTGGGGGCGTCGAAAAGAAGCTGGAGTGATGACAAGGAGTCGGAAAGTTAGAACGCGTTGACGGTGCTTGGTTTACTCTGTTTCTGCGCTTAAAGGCTCAGGTTGTGCCTCGTGCTTGTGGGTCCGAGGCTTGGATGGAGAGTCTCGGCGGGTATGGTGTGATGGCTCCGGAGAGGCTATAGCCGACGACTGGCTGTGGATTCTGGGATGGGGGCTCGGGAGTATATTTGGACGGCGGTAGTGGTGTGAAGGTATGTGTTGAGAATGAGTTAGTAGAGTGTTGGTAGTGGGCTACCGCACAGCCTACTGAGAAAGAAGTCTTCTGCTTCTGAGATCTCGGGATCACATACATAGAACGGCTTCGAGAGGAAGTGAACTAGCCACAGACTCGGAGGAACATACACGGGAGGGTTTACGGCATTGATAGCCATTCGTGGGCCGGATGCGGGAGTGAGGATGTGACACGGCGGCCGCTGATGGTGGATGATTGGTCAAGATGAGGGGGGTACACGTGTGCGGGATGTGGGGTAATGGGTTCATGGATAAGCGTTTGGGGCTGTATTACACTTACTCATGACAGGTGGGCGGGCAAGAGCTGATTGGACGGTTGTTGGATGGAGTGAAGGCGTGGGAGAGGGGGCGGAGGAGAAAAGGGATCGGATGGCGAGATAAGCCGGGGCTAGAGAAGGAAGGGGTGTTCACAGGAGCGGAGAGAAGCGGTGTAGCCGAGGACATGAGCGGGGGAGTGAGGCGCAGGATGGGCTTTGCGGGCGGCTAACAGACATCATATGATACGGAAAATCTGAAAAGAAGGGGAGATGGTGTGTGAAGCGATTATTCCGGGAAAGCGGGTGGACTTGGTGCGCCGCTGGGAGAGCGGTCGGCAGAAGGGGGCAAGGAGTACACGAGGACAGTGAAAACGTGTGTATCGGATGTGCACAGTACGCTATGTATAGTATTGTAGGCAGTGCTAGAAGAACTATCTCGAGATATCTACAGCCTCCACTGGGTCGGGCCCTCGGTCGGCAGGCGGGAACCCCAACGACGATATGCCATTTATGGGAGGGGAGTCGGCCACGAGGCACGGGTGTGACGCGGGCGGTGCCGAGATGTGGGATGTGACTGGGTCACGATACGTCACGATACGTCACGATACGCGCACTTATCAGGAAGACGGCTTTCTCTTCCAAACCACACTATGGACAACACCGACGACGCTGCTGAATATTCAAACTCCCAGCTCGCTACCCTCCTCGCCGACGCCTACAAGGATGTTGACAACCTCAGGCGCGAGCTTGCAGCGACAAAGAAACGCGCAGAAAAGGCAGAGCGTCTCCTCGTCGGCCTCCAAACCATTCAGCAGTCCGCTGCCGAGGTCTCTTCGTCCTCTGGTCAGTCTCCAGATGTCGCAAGAATGATCATGGACTATGAGGACCGCCTCTCTCGTGCAGAGCGCGCCAGGGACGATGCTGAGGCCCGCAGACGCGCCATCCAAGAAAACTGGCTCTCTCTTGAACGCTATCTTGTACATATTGAACACAGGGCTCACGATGCCCGTTCTCACTTTGCTCGTATCGTCTCTGGAGACAATGCGACACTCTCACTGCCCTCACTTACGCCCTATGCTCCTGCTTCTGTGAGTCTGTTGCTACTTCGTTCATCGCCAGCTCTGATTGGGACCAGCACCAGAACTCTTCCCACGTCTTTCCACCCCTCCCACCGCACCCAAATCCCAACCCAGGGCGGCGGCCACGTACCCCGAGCATGGACTCGAACTTTCCACAGCCTCCCGCCAAGCGATCAAGAGGCGACAACGACGATCGCGGCCGACGCTACCCTGACCCCGTGCGTCCATCATCATCACAAACTTGATTTTCCGTTCTGATCCTCCTCACACAGGCTTACCCAGCCCATCCGCAAACCTATGACGACTATCGCGTTCGCCGGGAGCCCCGCATGATTCGCCCCGGCGGTCACCGTTCCCGAAGCCGTTCCTCGGAAAAGTCAATCTCATCGGTGGATGAAATGCTCCTACAAGCCACTGCCGCAGAATCAAATGGAACCAACGGAACCCAGACCCGACGGCCACATAATGCGAACAGCACCAGCAATCACTCGCAGACCCTTCATCCGCCGAATGCATACCCGTCTGTGCAACGTTCTCACCCGGATTCGCCACCCTACCCCGCAAACCGACCTCGTGTTGATCACCCTGGACCACTGGCCCCCGCAAACCAGGCCCAGCCCTATCACTTTGCGCCCGTCGTCACGGGCGCTCCACCGAAAAAACAAAAGTTCACGGGTGGTGTTACTCCCGCAGCAAGCGCCAATAATCTCGGTGGGTGAAATGAACTTCTGGTTATGGCAATCCTGACCCAAAACCATGCAGGTCCGATCGAAACGCCACCTGTGCCCACGCCACCAGTGGCAGCTTTTCCGCCTACGAATGCAGAAGGACAGCGGATCTGCCGACAATGTGGTCTCCCTGGCCGATACAAGGACGGGAAATGTGTTGAGAAGTGGGGTCCCGGTCCGATGGGACCAGGGACTGTATGTGATAGGTTAGTGAGCCGGAAACCCAGGTTGACACACTCGCTAACGACCCTACAGGTGCCGGAAAAAGATGAAGCGGGTGGAGAGACGCGGTACACTGGAACAACAGCTCGCAAACGCCAATACACTTGGGCGTGCAGGATCACATGTGGTTGTACAGCATCCTGGGGAGCGGAGCCTTCAACGTTCAGATACGGTCCTTACGCATCAGTCACAACAAACTCAGGGTAACAATGGAAGTCAAATGAGCTTTAGAACAGTGATGAACTCATCAAGCCCTGGCAAGGCGGGACGCGCGATGAGTCCACCCCCTGCGATTGCGTCAATAAAGGACGATGATGAGAATGCCGGTCGCAGTAGTCGTTCAAGTTCACGTAACGGACGGCCAGGGTCGAAGCAGCAGCCGCAAGCACCTCCGCAGACGCATCTTACAGTGCCTGCGAAGCGGTCACCATTAGCGTCTGGGTCTGTATCTGGAGATGGCAAGGATCCGTCACCGAGTGGGAGGGTCGAGGTAGATGGAGAGACAGATGCGGATGCGGAAGCAGAGGTAGATGCTGATGCCGAGGGAGACGGTGATAACGAGGAGTATGAAATTGACGATGATGACGAACCTCCGCCACGACGCAAGGGCCGGGACATTATTCGTGCAGTACGAGAAGCGGACGAAGAGCTGCTGGAGGCTGTTGATGCTGCCGAGGCGAACAGCAGCAGCTCACATGCTGGCGGTCGACGATATCACGATGAGGATTGAAATGATGATTTGCTATCTGAAATACGCATTGTTGTCGGTTATACCCTGCATTATGAGGATTATACTTGTAGTTGTATCTGTAATAAAACATGCGCGGTGATAAATGAGTCTATCACGTGATTTCTGTTTATGGATCGCTCTGTGCGCTCGCCGTTGGCCCCAACGACGACCAAACAGCTCTTGCTCACTGACCACGACCACGACAACGACAGAGCTCTACTCTATCTGGTCTGGCATTCACTTGCTCTGACCATCTATTACGACCCTGCTACAGTTATCTATTCTATGCCTCGCAATGCTCGCAAGAAACAACAGGCTCTATCTCCCCCTCCCCTCCTTCCAACCCCGCTCCCAGACGTCCCGCTTCTTGCCCCAGAGCCTCTTGCAGCAAGCTCTGCGCTTGACAGCCTTATAGACTTTGAACCAGACAACCAGTATACCTCGCCTCCTTTCAGAGAGGCACAGCTCCCCGAAGATCAATATCCGCGGCCAGAGACACCGCCCCTGCCCATTCCGCCCAGGATCCATGCGCAGTATCACCAAGATGAGGCGGTAGAAGCATCCTATGTGACGAGTGCAGGTCATACACGCACCCCCACAGTGCCGAGGTATGTAAACACGTCGCTGTTCCTCCTCTCCTTCATGTCCCACTCTGACTCATTCCACAGGTCTCCAACTAGACTCCAGTCTATCTCCCGTACAATCAAGACCTACGCTCCCCAGTCTGCATCTGCCATCAAGTCTTCTGCTTCTGCTGCCATCCGGTCCTCTGCCGATGCTATTCGCACCTACGTTCCTTCCTCGATCCATATCCCCATCCCTTCTGCTGGGCCTTCACCGCCCATGGTCTCGCGCCCTCTGAGCTACGGTCGCTTCTCTGTTGATCCGGACCTTTCCCGACAGGAGAGCCCTTATCAACAAGATAGCCAACCGTTCGAATATCACGGGCGGCACCCGCACCACGAGGCTTCCGCGCCGCCCACCCGCCCCCCTTCAGGTGTTACCAGAGCGCTGGGTACTGACGCTGGTGCGTCATATCCCCGTTCGTCTCTGGAGGATACCCACGCCGATGTCATCGCTTGGGCTCGCTGGGACATCCTTTCTCACAGGTGATGTCTTCTCGTTGATCTCCTGATTGTTTTCTGAGACTTTGATAGCCGCGTGTTGGTGATTGGATATACGTCGGGTATCCAGATTTGGGACTGCCATGATCTCGGGTCTGTCGCCGAAATACTCAACCTTACACACTCGTCGGAGGAATGGGTCCTCGACGTCGTTGGCCGCACCGTTGGGTTCAACACTTTTGTCCATGCAGCCACCCTCCCGCCGCCATCTGATCTTCGTGGTGACTTGCTTGCAAGCCACCGTCCGCTCCTTGGAATCCTCATGTCTGCGTCCGACTCGCCGACTCAATCGGCGCTTTTCATTTATTCGCTCAATACCCATCAGATCGTGCAAAGGATTGCATTACCTGGTATGGCTTCTACTTTTCAATCTAATAACCATTTTATTGTAATTGTGAGTACTATGTTGATCCCATCTCTCTCTCGTTTATTGATTTGGTGCACAGAGTACAACTTTGCCCCCGACTGTACATATATTTTCGGCTTTGACTTTTCATACTTTGTGGACCCTCTCTTCAGCATCTCTTGCAACGTTCTCGCCTGTATCAAATGTATCATTAGCAGCTCAAACTACGCCGATAGAACAACCGCCGAAACCCCCTCCCGCGCCCGTCTTTGCGCTATCCCAACGCCTTCTTGCTTATGCTTCCCCTTCGCCGCACCAGCCACGTCGTGTATCCACGTCCTCTACTGGTTCTGGACCGTCGCTCTCCAGTACCTCGTCTTCGCCTTTTGGATTCACACAGAGCGATCTTGGGAATGCAGCCTTAAAGGTTGGAGGGACTGTGTTGAGTGGGATGAAGTTTCTGGGTGGAATTGCGTATGAGGCGGCAAAGAATAGGATCGCAGAGGCTGGTGGCTCGAACGTCACCCCTCCTGGCGCACGATTCTTTTCAAGAAGCGCCCCGACCGACGAACGGCCGTTCTCGACGACATCGCCAGTTATTAAGTCAGAGAAGGACAAAGTTGTCTCCCCGCATACGAACCCGGTTGTGGATTCGGGATATTATGTTACAGTACTTGATTTGAAAGGTTTGCTTGATGGGGCTGATATGCCGATCAAGGTTTCGGAGTTCAAGACATCGAGGAGCCAGCCTGTTGCGCACCTGGCATTTTCCAAGGATGGGTGTAAGCTCATTTCTGTCCCAGAGAATGGACAGGTGGTGCGGGTATTTGCGATCTGCCCACGGCGCGCGGAAGGAGATGGAACTGAAGACAGGAAGGCTGGAGGTGCGGTGAGGTTGTATGATCTGAGGAGGGGGCGGACGTCGGTATTGGTCGAGGGTGTGGATTCAGCGAGGGACGGGAGATGGGTGGCTATCGCGACGAGGAATAGGACGGTTCATGTGTTTCCGACAAACCCGTTTGGTGGACGGCCAGATGTTGGGGGGCATTTGCAGGGAAAAGTCAGGAATATTGACGAGTTGGTGAGTACTTGCTCGATGGATCGTGTGCGCCGACTGACCACTCTTAGCAATCCCACCTTGTAGAGGTCACACCCCTTGTTCGCATTCGTCCAGGGAAGAGCTCCAAGTTGGAATCGTCCCATGCCCCTCTCGCGTTTATACTCGTGCACCCCGATGATGTGCACGTTCCTATGAGCTTGTTGCCATCGGCGCCCCCTAAATTCACCGATCCAACTTCTTCTCCACCCACCTCACCCAATCGTTTACGTCGCGCGGGAAACATCCAAGACGTTCTTGTGTTCGATCCCGCAGACGGTATGCTTTCACTTCGCCGAATCACTCTCGATCAACGTCCCAGAGATCAACTTGGCCTCGGTTCGGTTTCGACATCTGCTATGGGTGTTGTTTCGAGGTCGATGCCTGGAGCCGTCGGAAGCCCTGGGCGACTTAGCGCATCTCCCGGTGCGTTGAGCCGTGCCTCATCCACTTCAACTACAGCTGGCGGAGGAGGAACTGCTCAAGGAGGGCAAGGAGGACAGGATGCGATGGTGGAACTGGTTGGGCAGGGATCACTGGTTGCAACATGGAATCTACAAAGAAAGAGAGATTGGGAGGAGCTCCGCAAACCGATTGATGAAGTCTCAGGGATCGTTGCACGGCCGAAGGGAGTCTTTGGCGCCGAGTATGTGTTCCATTGCTATCTTGTGCACGGGTTGACTTACGTTGTTTGTTCTAGCTGGCTTGCTCGAGCTGAGCTTTCGACCTGCTCTCGTTCGCCACGGGTTCTCCCTCGCTCTCTCTACCTGTCTCACCAGTTTACGTTCTGGACTCTTGGTGAAGACTATCATGCGTTGTTGCGACAATATCAATTCGACGTCCGCGGCCACAAGATCCACGTCCGTCGAGAAGTCCAAGTCAGCGTCGGCGTCGGGTTGAATAACACAAGTGACCGTTTCGTCGAAGATCTCGACTTTCAACGCGCCGTTAGTTCCTCATTCGACGAGCCTCTTGCGTCTGCTCTTGCCGGAGATCTCGTTGGTGACTACGCGACTTCTGTGCCGACGATTCTGCCTATGTATCCGAACGGTGTTTCCGGGGCTCAATCGATATCCTCTCTCAAGACTCCTGCCTTCATCAGAAATTCGATTCCGATTCGCAGGCTCGGAGACGGCGTGTCCGAGGGTCTCGGAAGGATCAGAAAGGAGATTTCAAGTTCGTACCATAAGAGCAAAGTTCGTTCGCCAAGTTTGGGACCGAGGAGGGATGGAGAAGATAGTATCAGTGTTCCACTGGAGTTTGATGAGGAAGATGAGGACTTTCTGGGTGTTGCGAGGAGTACTGGGGACTCCGCTGTCAAGGGCGCAACAGGTATTAGTGCCGAGTCCGGGACCTCATGTACGAGTGCGAGCGTAAGTGTTAATGATGCCGCGCCGCCAACACCGGATGTGGAAGATATCTGGAAGGGTTGGGAGAGTCGAGAAGTCGGGCAGGCTGTCGAGGAGATGGAAAGCTTTGATGATATCTCGGTTGTTGGACTATTGGATGAGGACCATCAGAGGGAGAAGGAGGTGAGGGAGAGGGTGAGGGCACAGGGACTTGAGGCTGATGTTGGAGTAAAGACGAGGAAGGGGCGAAGGGGAAGAAGGTAGGTGTGCACGACGGTTGTAAATGATTGGATTTATTATAGTTTTCGGTAAGTAGTAATGTGTGGCAAATAATATAAGTTAGTCCAAGGATTTGATTTGGATGATGTACGACCTAGCAAATGAGTCAAAACATGAATGGATGCCACTGAGAAAACATATAGGAGAATCACCACAGCAATCAAATTGCAGTTATCTGATGGTGGAATAGAATTATTCACTACTCTTTTCAGGGAATGAGGGAGTTTCCAGTGGATGAAGCTAGGCTACTATTTCAGTAAGGAGTTTCTGTGGGGGCATCACACTTGGATACTATGACCTTGAAAAAAAGAAAAGGAAAATGAGATATGAGCAAAAAATGAGATCCACAAAATCTTCTACATAAAACAGTTTTTCCCACAAGACAATCAATTCAAGACAAAGCACATGAGCCTACTAAACAAGATATGCTCTGTACCACCCGTGCTTCATACCAAACTACAGTCATTGGGTGGTCAGTCAGACAACTAAATGATATGAGCTTTTAGGAAAAGTCCAAGCTCATATGGGACAAAAATAAGTTGATGTTATGTTAAAACTACTTTACTGGTATACATATGTGTAGCTTGTTTAAAGGGATATTATGAGCAAGAGACTGGTATAATCTGGCAGCCAGTGAATTCCAGTTGTCACACTCCCAGGCAGACCTTCAAATGGTCTCTGCCTTGCTTCCATCAGTGCTCAAAAGCACCTCTGTCACACTCCCTGTGTCCTGATCCTTTATCAAGATCATGGATGTCCCCTTCCATGACAGCCCAACTCCTCAGTAACCACCACCTATCATCTCAGTGGTCAGGTTATTCATAGCACAAAGGATACAAAGTTCAGTACTAAATCAGTATGAAAGACTCTAAAGAGAATAGCAGTCTCTTTGGAGGCTTAGTCAAGAAAACTGCTTCCAGCATCTGTTCCAACATTTGCCATTGTCACTCAAGCACTAGTCTAGTGCCAGCCCCCACCCTCCCTCAAGCTCCTTCTGAGGGCATTTTCTATGAGCCCAAAGGCCATGTCTCCTTCATCCACAAACCTCCCTCACCTACTCCATCACTAGGAACCAAGTGGCCAATTTCAACTGACCAACTCCTTTCTAATGAGGCTCACAAAAGCCTCAAAGTTACTGATGACAATGATGCCACTTCTTCAGTCCATTTGGCTGAAGAAGAACAAGAATCAGAAGGAGCTAGCACCCCCTGCTCCATCCATCCCTCTCTTGCACCAGTTCATGAAGAAGACACCAACCTCCTGTCTCCAGAAATCACTCCATCCTCCCATTGGGTTCTCACTGAGGCCCAAACTATTGCTGCATCCCATGGATTCATTCCTTCTACCCCTGGAGCCTGGGATGAGTCTAAACCTTCAGACCCCCTTCCTTCCATCCTGTCATTCACTCCCATTTCCCCCCCATCCAATGCACAGCCACATGAGACAGTGCCCTTGTCCTGTGGAATGGATTGGTCATCTGTCTGTGACAAAGTTCTTGACACATTCTGTGACATTGATGTCACAAACACTAAAGACAAAGAAGGACTTAAATTCCTTTCTTCCATTCTCGGCTTCACTGTCTGCTATTTGTCCCAATGGGCACAGAGCAGAAACATTTCCTCTTTCAATAGTACCATGCATATCATTGACCTGCTCCAAACTATTGTGCATTCTGAACAGTTGCACAATTCTTCCATCCCCTATGGAGACCACTGTCTCTGCCTCCATGAATTTATCACAATGCAATTCCCTCTCCCCTTCCTTCTCCCACTCCCACTCCTATGAACACCTAACAATGTCAAGAACATCAGGCTGAAAAAGCACTCGCTGTGTCCTCCCCATCCCTCAAGGATGCCTCTGGGATACCCCAGGACTCCTCCCCTATTCCTACTGATGCTGCTGGGATACTCCAGGGCTCAGACTCGCAATTTGATAGGGACATGGCTCAAGCAATTGCCCTCTTGTGCCTTCCCACCAACCTTCAAAACAAACCAGGTGAGTCATCTGGTATTAATAAAGATGTTGACATGCTTCCCCCCTCCACTATCCCAAAGGATGTGACTCTTAGTCTATCTAAAGGAGAGACTTCCAGTCCTCCTTCAGGCCCTGAGGAGACTACTGGTCCCTTAGATGCCAATCTCAGTTCCAACCCCTGGCACATTGCCAGTAAATGCCATCCCATTCATCTTCCCAAACCAATAGCCACCCAAGAACAGCATAAGCCTATTGTTGCTCCTCCCCCCCTGTCAATAGGTCTACTAAATCCACCAACTACAGATCAAATGCCCCATTGTTACAAGGTTTCTTCTTTGGCTGAGTGACACCTAAGTCGGAGCCTATCCTTGTAAGTGAGATGAGCAGAGGTCCTAGTCCTATACAGGTCAATAGGAGCTGCTCTGTTTAACCTTGGGTGGCTGTTCACATTGTCTCTAGGCAGCAAATTTGTAAAGATTACACTCTCCATAGGACAAGACGTTGACAAGAAGCCTGAGAGGGAAAAGCTGACCACAAGGGTGAAGAGTTGTAGACTTTACAGGTTACTGATGCTCAAGGTTCTTATCCAAGTACCAAGAGTGGGTAACACAATGTAAAGGGGTAACACAGCGTAAAGAGGTAACACAGCATAAAGATTAGACTTGCTAATCTACAGAGTCCAAGCATTGTACATATACTAAGTCCTTTGACTACTTTAGGAAGTAGATCAATAGTAGCATAGAAAGCAAAATCCAGGAGGGGAAACATATAGGAGGAAAGCATAAGGCATGAAGGCATATGGGCATAGGGTACAAGAGGAGTGCATATGTCATAAGGTAAGAGTCTGCTGAGGCGAACATAATTGATGCAAGCATAAATACAACAGAAGAGACGAAATTGATACCTGGTCCAAATATAGCAAGTGTCTAAGAAAGGAAGTGGTAAGTTCAGAGTTCCATCACAGGTCGTCATCGCAAGGGAAATATACTCCATGATAGCGACATGCTTTGTCTACCTTCTTGCACATTTCCCAATCAAGCATCTGTCGCAACTCTGTGGTTTCCTGCCAGAGGCTGACCATCATGCATTTCATCAAATCCCATTCTTCGTAAGTCTGCTCTTCAGGTCCCTTAGTTGTCTCGGAGTCTGCAATATTCATAACACCCATCCCCATCTACTCAGAGGTTGTCTTATGCAAAAGTGGCCTTGCCATCTTCTCTTCAAAGTGAAGAGCTACAAAAATATGCAGCTCTTCAAAACCAATTCCCCCACATGTCCCCCATTGACATTATTGCTTTCTTATGCTCATTGGGAGACATTAAAACCCCACTTTCCTTGTCACCTAAGCCAACTTCCCCCCACCCCTCTTCCAAGCCCAAAGCCATCCAGGGCCCCTCTAGGAAAAATGTTGTTGTCCTGTTCAGCAATGTCTTCAAACCCATCATGATCACCTCAATTGACTTGGTGGTCTGTGACTGCAACAATGCCCTTTATCAAAAGGGCTTTAATCTCAGAGTCAAATCAGGCAAAATGTCCAAGAAGACCCTATAGCTCAATACAAGCTAAGTCACCACTGATGAGAAACTCCTCATCATCAAAAAAAAGGCATCACTGACTCTAACAGGTCAGCATTTGCCTCTCCTGACATCAGGGATGCAGTTGTCCCAGTGCTCCCGATGTCTTTTTTTTTTTTTTTTTTTTTAAATCGGAGTCTATTGCTGTCATCGATCTACTACAAAGAGTATCTAGGCAAATGGGTGCACG